>JAAVUB010000074.1:0-88072 GCA_014898885.1 Fusarium lyarnte (nom. inval.)
TTCTGTATGCTGATTTAAGTTCTCAGCCATAAGTATCTGCTGCAAACAAACTACCACGTTGAGGCTGCGTCCGTTGGCCATTCGGGTTGGTGTTTGGCTGCTTTCATATATTATATCAAAGATGTACCAATTGGCTTACAGCATATGCCTTCTCCTTGACTTCAGGCGTCATCGCGTCTATTATTAGTGACCTGGTTAATGAAGTATCAGCTTGGGCTTTGTCAGGAAGGCGATGGAAACAAGCACAAGCTCTGTTTTTCCCGACCCCACTTCTCAACAACACCCTTAGAATTATTCCGAATCCCGTGAACCCCAAGGAAGCAATGAGATAGAACAGAGGAGACCTGCCACTGGTGTAGCTCTCTACTATTGAGGATCTAGTCTATTTGCCAGTATCTGGTTTTGTTTAGTTACCAATTTCGAGGTTGTCGCCAGGTAGAACAAGTGGATCCTCTGGAGAGGAGTCATTCCCACTACCTCTTCTCCTTCAGGCCTTTATCTCTAAACCTCTACCATCTACCTAACTAGCCATAAGACGAAATGACACCTCTAATTCCCATAATCGCGGAAATATGAGCAGCTACCGAGGTGCTTAGCCCTCCTGGTGCGTCGGCTACCGTTGTGAAAGTCGGCGAAAACTTGGCGGTCAAGTTCGGCCATCCGGTCTGTATCCCTCGCAGAAGCCGAGACCCTCCGATTCTTGTCAACCAACAGTAAGGTTCCCGTACCAGAGATCTATGCGACAGTAGTAGAGCCGAAGACCGGAATCAACTTCATCGTCATGGAGTACATCAATGCCAAGCGCCTGGCTGATCTCTGGCCGTCACTTGAAGCGCCTGATAAGCTCGATATCACCAACCAACTTCATGCTGCTTTAAAGGACTTGCGCACTCTTGAGCCACCCTCTTATATGGGCTCTCTCAATCGACGACCCCTCAGTGATGGAGTCTTCTGGACCCCAGATCCGAACCCAGCCATATCGGGTCCTTTCAATACAGAGGAGGACCTCAATGAAGGTATACTCAAGAGGCTAGCGGAACATGAGCCTCAAGCACACCTCACACTCCTACGGACACTCATAACTGCGACATTGTGCAACCATCAAGCCAAATTCATCCATGGAGATCTGCAACCCAAAAATATTCTTGTCAAAACGACTGGATCGGATGAGTCACAAAGATATGAGGTCATAATAATAGACTGGGAGATCTCAGGATGGTATCCAGAGTACTGGGAATTTTGCAACGCTGCTATCGCTGGTCGTTTTCGACAGGAATGGCTGAACCTGGTGCAGAATGTAATGAAGGTCTATGTGTCAGAGTACCTAATGCTCCAGACAATCCGCAACCTTCTATTTTATTGAGCATCACCCAACTGGTAGTATAGGTAGCCTGCGATGAGTCTGAAGTCACTCAAGAAATACCTCTTAGATTACCTCCGCTTCTGTTAATTGCCACCATGTAATTTACAGCTTTCAGATCTCATTCAAGTCTCTTATTGGGGAGCCGTGGAGAAGAGTGAGGGCGACATCGCAGTGTTGACCATGCTCATAGCTCACGTGTAGGATGTCCGAAAATGATCTCTGAAGCAAAGATCAGTGATTGACGGGCCCTACAGATCGACATTCTCCGCTGTGTATCCAGTCATTGATTCGCTGATCTGAACCACTATACCGAAGATGGATTTACTGACTTAGTGTAGTTAGCCCGGGCCGCAAGCCGGCGATCAGATAATGTACTGAACCCAATTCAGTGCCTTTATTACTGCAATTGTGCAGATCCTCGACAGCCATCTCAATTTCAAGGCAGCTCAATGGATCTTTACCACGTCAGGGAGCGGGGTATTCAGCTAGCCACTGGTATTCAACTTGACCCTTTTTCGATGGGTTATAAATCACTAAAGTCCCCAAAAATTGGCATGCCTAACATTCTGATTGATTGCCCCTCAACTTCTTGTCATGGCTGCCATGGCGTCTCAACATGGGCCCCAAGCCGACGCCCCTATTGCGAAAACAGGCGTAGAAGAGTCGCAAAGTCAACTACATATCTGCGACTGGACCGAAAAGGCTGAAACCAAGCTGAGAAGAAAGTCAGTCAATAAACCCCGAATCTCATGTGCCCATACTAACTCTTGACCAGGATCGACTTCACCATGTTACCAATGCTGATGCTTGGCCTCTTCGCCCTCCAGCTCGACAGAGGAAACGTCGGCTACGCCATGACAACAAGCTTTACCAAAGATCTCGACATCAACAATGATAACGTCAACACCGGAAACCAGCTCATGCTCGCAGCTGTCGTGATCTTCGAGATACCCTTCAACATGGTTCTATCCCGCATCGGGCCTGCCCTTTGGCTCATCATCCAGATCCTGGCGTGGGGAACAATCGCAACGGCGCAGGCAGCCGTGCACAACAAATCGGGATTCTACGCCACGAGATTCTTGCTGGGGATGTGGGAGGCTGGATATCTGGCTGCTGCGCTGACGATTCTTGCGTCTTTTTATACGAGGAAAGAGATGGCAATGCGGGCTACGCTGGTGTATGTTGGGAATTACTGCTCTGCAGGTGTGAGCGGGCTTCTCGCAGGCCTGATCTTCAGAATCCCAGAGACGAGCGGTCTGAAAAAGTGGCAGTGGCTTTTTATCATTGACGGTCTCTTCATATTGGTCGTTGGCTTCGTTTTCATCGTGATCATGCCTCGTTCGACAACCAATACGCTTCCACTAGCAGGCATCAAATACTTCGACTTGTTCACCGTCGAAGAGAGGGATGTCCTAGCCAAGCGCGTCGTTCTCGACGATCCCCGCAAGCATGTGAAGCTCTCTGGTATCAGCCCCAAGACGGCACTTCGCATCCTCTTGACCAGCTTTCCAATGTGGGGCCATTTCGGCATCAATGTCATCTCCATCACACCCAAAGGAGGATTGGTTTTCTACACGCCCACGATCATCAAGAATCTCGGTTTCGGGGCATCTACTGCGAGTTTCCTGGCAGCCGTTAGTAACTTTGGCGTATGCATCTTGGCCATTCTCGTATCGTGGATCAGCGACAAGATATTGTCTCGAGGGCCTCTATGCTTACTTTGCGGCGTGTACTCACTCGTCTTCTCGGGTGTTCAATTCGCTGTTGTTGGCAGTAGTGATGTCTGGATGAAGTACGCTATCCTAACACTTCTGGGTTCGGGAGTGGCAGTATCGCAGAGTCTCAACGACGCGTGGTTTAGCATCAACACTGCTGATCCGCAGGTTCGGTGCATTGGGCTCGCACTGGCCGTTGCGGGATCGAACGTGGGAGGACTCGCTGGACAGAATATTTTTGTGAAGAGCGACGCGCCTTACTATCGAAACGGTTTTCTAAAGATATTGTGTCTTTACGCGGCTAGCATTGTACTCGTTGCTGGTATGATATTTTACTACTGGAATGACAATAGGAGGATGGAAAAGTCCGGAGAGCTTGAAGATGCTACAGAAACAGAGGGCTCCGGCGGAGTCACGAGGAAAAGGGTGAGGAACCAGTTGTAGAAGATATCTTGATGCAGATCTTTCTGTCACAAGCAAGTTCAGTGTGTGGAACCTTAGGTCGCAACCACAGGCCTTAACTGCAGATACAACACTTAGCTTGCAATTTAGACACTCTACACACCGCCCAGCACTTTCCTGGAGTACACGTGCTGCGAACTAGATCAAGAGGACAAGACTTGATCCAAGTCCGCATGTGACATCCTGTCCTGTACATTACCTCCGTTAATTTCACTAGCATGACTGTTGAGCCGGGCTCTTGATAGCGTTCCCAGCTGCATTCAGATACTTCTTAAGCACACTAGTCCCGCCACACTTGTACTTAACAGCCTGGACAAAGGTCTGTGTGTTCAATTTCGCACCATCCCAGTTAGTATGCGTATTATCATTAGGATAGTACGTTTTGGCCTTCGTGGGGCCCATCGCCTGGAACAAAGCCACGGAGTACTTTGTATGATTGAGGTATTCGACTCCAGCGGCCTTGGCCACAGCTTCAGCGTAGTCCGAGAAAGGCCAATTTGACTGCAGCGTGTCACCAGTCCAGTAGTTGCGATTAACCATACCAGAGATAATAGGCGTTGCTCCCTTGGCCTTGACGTCGGCGATCATCTTGCGCAGATACCAGCCGAATGTGTGGACTACTTCTTTACTGCCAGTCGTAGTGGTGACAGTGACAGTTTCTTCGCCAGTGCCTGGAAGGGTAGAGCGGTCAGATGTAGTGGGATCCCCATCGTCGTTATGGCCCATCTCAATAACCACAAAATCTCCGGAAGCTGTTTTTGACAATAGGTCGCTCCATAGGCCCTCGTTGATAAAGGATCTGGTTGAGCGGCCATTCTTGGCAAGGTTTGAAACAGCCAAGGTTGTGTAGTCTTGGATGTAAAACCCCCATCTATCATGATAAATGAGTAAGGGTAGATGTCTAATGCTTGGAAGGGATGACTTACCCCTGTAGGGCATTTCCAGTGGCATAATTTGCCGTGGTGCTATCAGAGCAGATCAGCAGCTTTGCTGCCTGGACAGGCGCTGCAAGCAATACCGAACCGAGGATGGTTGAGAAGCGCATATTGTATCTGTACACGACTTAGGCAAAGTTGACACAAGAATCAATCATTTGGTTATGCGAACATCGCCGTCTTCTTAAACCTCGTTCAACCGGGCAAGGATTCTAGCTTTACAGCTCTCCTTGGGTATAACTAAGCTGGAGACAGGTGGAAAATTAGAATCCGGTGTGAACACTTTAAATACCGAGCTCGGCATTTCGGCATAACGGTATCCATGTAAAATCCTAAATTGGCTATGCGGAGGTAGCATCAGCTATCCGAATACTTAATTAAGTGTTGCTATGGGAGGTTTGTAGTTGGCTATACGCGGATACGTGAATTTAAAACGGGCTAAGACGGGAATGTATGCAAAAAGGCCCAAGCGGAAGATACCCCACGATTCTCCGTTCGTAACTATAGACGGTATAGGGGGATCATCTACCCCACGATCCTGCGATGATCGTTAACGTTGGATTGGAAATAATAAGGCCACTCTGTGCAGTGCTATTCTCTTCTATGTCACCGGTTGACTCAAACCACATATCTAATGAACTCGATGTCGGTCGTCGGGCAGGAGGCGGAGAAATAAATGAGTCCAACCGCTCTCCCTGAGCAGGATCCCGAACTTCCATCGCATCAGGCTGGAGATTCGGAAGTTTTAGGATGGTGCTACTGTGAAGATTAATGAGTTGTTTTTGCCTGCGATGAACGCGGAAGACTTAGGATCCTTGACGAAGGGTAAAGAGGCCGAGATGAGTTTAATATGGCTTCGTATACTATAAGAGAGCTAACATTAGTACCTCGGATCAAAGTCGCAAGTTCTCTTGCTCCCTGCAAACCGAGTAAATTCCCCCCTCGGTGGTGAAATGTGCTCCTTGACTTTTTGTCAAAGCTTCAGACTTCTTACAGCCCCTCACCAAACCTACCCTCTATCACCGTATTGCTCACTTCTCGTAAGTGTGACTCAATGGCGTGCAAGCAGGCCAACTCAAAGTTTAAGGCCCTGAAGCTTAAGAAATTTAGTAAACCCTCAAGACTTTTTGCCACCATATAAACTACCGCACCACGAGTATAAAATGGCCGTAGCGCAACCATTGTTATGTTTTCTCCCTTCCTTTTCAATCACCAGTTCGGAAGTCGATCGACTCTCTCAAGATCAGCTACCTAATTCCTTGGGAAATCTTCACAATGGCGTCCACAAGTTCTACAGCAGCCAGTACTGAACCGCGTGTCATTACTGGTTGGAAGCGCGTCGCTTGGCCAACACTTCGTACACTGCCTCTAAAGATGTCAGATGCGAGTCTCCCCATCCCTATGCAACAGATCTCCCAGGATATTCTCAAAAGCGCGCATACCATCGCCAAAAAGCATGAAATCCTATCGCCCGAAGGCACAGACGATCAAATCCACTTCGAGATGCGCAAACGTATACCAACTCTCCTTATCGTTGCGCCCTGGTCTTCTGAAAAGACGCCTATCTGGGAGTCAGCCGTGCGGGAATTGGCCATGAGTTTGGCTGAGCTGACTAAATCATCACAAATCAGTGAAGGCGACATCCACATCGAAATCATCGCTCCGGAACTCACTCAGACTATCTATTATAGTTGGCCTGAGGACCGATCTCTATGCAGGAACTGGGACTCGGTCAGTGTCAAAGTCTACAACTGCCTGCAGTCCTTTGAAGCAACTAAAGGTTATATGAGCACCATTAGTTTCCAACATTATGGTGTGCTCCCAGATCTCAAAGCCAATCCTCTTACAATTTATATCGGGGTGGATTATCGCTCGGACGAGACCGGTTGGCATGAGGCCATTGCTGATATCAGGAACATCCTTCAAGGCGAAGTGGGATGGGGTCATGTGCAGGTCCATATGGAGCATAATGTGAACTGGGAATCAGGTGTGTTCGACCAAGGTCACACATCAATCGAAGTGCAGTTTGATGGCTTGGGTAGAGACTATTGTGGGCTTGCTGAAAAACATGGGCGAGCATTGCAGAGACATACGTTATGTGGAACCCCGACATTTGGTGAGTAAATGCATAAAGAGAAGGATCGAAACAACCAAGGCAAACTCGCTAATCATACCTCGCCAGGACCGCTCCAGCCTCCTTTCCATCAAACTCCAACCAGAACTTCATAGCAGCCTCTCTAGTAGAAATAACAAGATCATATCTAACCTTGCACCATTTCCTGCCATCGATACCTTTAACCTTCTTGAATAGTGACTTGTTTACTGCACTCAAATCACTTTCCAGAACACAGCTGACCTTGAATTCTTTGTTGGGGTGAGTAGGTGCAGCCACAGCCTCCGAGATCCACAGCTCGTCCTTGAACTGAAGATCGTTGTCCGTATACGATCTCGGGATATGCCTGACATAAGAATATCGTTCATCACGATCGCGCCTCAAATTATCTCCTTTGAGTATATACCAATGCATCTTCATTCTTTTAGTATTAATCTCCTAAAGGTTCAAGATGTCAACCTACTCTTTCGGTCCTAATTTCACCGTCTACGCGGTCAATTATAGTTGGCTGTCCCTTATCAGTCATAGGCTCATAAATACACAATGAGCTGACGCCATAGTGGTGCGTAGCCTTCGTTAACGTAACGTTAGTGAGCGGCAACCTGCTCAGTGCTGCACCTCTGCAAAGATATTAGAGAAACTAAATAATTAGGCGAAAATGAACTCACTTGACAACAGCGGCCCACGCGTCGTCAGGTTGAATGACCTAGCCGGGTCAGTATTGGTAACTTGTCACCCCTTGTTAACTTCCTACCTGTATATCTGGGTTCGACTCCTCTAATCGAATTTTGAGGTACTGGCTCGCGCCAAATCCTCCCACCAAAAGAATACCCTACAAAGAACGATTAGCATATGTGCTTGGACATAGTAAAGCGCTCACCTTTACAGGTTTGTTTGCGCGCTCTAGCATAGCGCTTTGAACCTGCTCCCTGACCAAGCGGACTATATCTGCAATTAAGGGCTCAAATATCTCTTGGACCTCCTCACTTGAAGCACATTCTGTCAGCTCTGAAACGTGGTATATGAAGACGGTGGCCTACCCAGACATGAACCAAGAATCCCTTTGCAAACCCTCACTTAAATTATCTGGGAGTTCCCCACCTGGAAAATTCACAATATAGTCATCATCCAAGTCTCCTGCGAAAACAGTCTTGATCTCCTGGTCGAACTGGTGTTCGGCTTTCGCCCAGGCAGATTTATTCTTGAGACATAGCCATTCCTCCTCTCCAACGAGGTTTTTGACGGCTTCGGCAAACCGCTTGTTGAGGCCCAGTGATCCCGACATGTTACCTGCGCATGTTAGAATTCAAAGGGCGCCCTGGAGATGTAATCTGACTTACCACTGCCTGGGACCACTTCTGCGAGGTCCAGGGTTGGTTCAGTTGCGACAACTTCATATGTGATCAGATCCACGGTGCCTCCTCCGGCATCGCAAACGACAAAGCAATCACCAATCTGTTCGCTAAAGGTGAGAGACAGTTTCCATGTTGCGGGTACTACTTACACTCAACGCTCGTTCTTGGGTCTTGAACGTGTAGAGAGCTGCTGCTTCTGGCTTCTTGATGAGAATCACGGGATAAACTCCTGCTTTCTTCGCAGCCTAGAGTCCGTTAGTTGGCGATTAGCGACTGTCAGTTCCTAGTTCCTGAGGCCCACCTGTATGGTACTCTCTTTGGCTTTCTCTGACCAAACAGCAGGAACACTCAAAACGAATGTCTTCTGACAGAGTTCAAGATAGTCTCGAGGCACCCTAGTCCCGATCTTCCCCAGAGCGTGTTTATACATTGCTCCGATAAAGTCGGCTGCAACATCAACGGCACTCTTGGGGAGCCTGTTCATCTCACTCTTCACGTTAGTTGAGGGGAGGTAGGATGGTCTTGTCTGCTTTGGGTCAAGTAGGAGCTTGACGCCCTGTACACGGTCATCTCGCCAGGAGAGCTGCCCTCCCCACTTGAACTCTGAGCTGTCGTCTGGGTCATAAGCGATGGCAGTGGGAACTTTGGGCTGTGTGCGACCCTCGAGACCTTTTTGACGTGATTAGAGGGAAAGCTGAAAAACAAAGGGAGATTTCGCGTACCTAACCAGTCGACGACTGGCCTTACATCAGAAGAGCGAGCGAAGCAATATGCAACACCAGAGTATGTTGTACCAAAGTCAAGCGCAATGATGATTCTGTCTTTCGAGTCCAGCGCGGAAGTGCCCAGACTACTGGTCGCTTCCTCACCAGGAGGGCCGTTTTTGACAGAAGGCCTGGTTGAGTTAATGAACCGGAGTGTCATGTTGTTGGATATAAGGGCGTAGTCTCTGAAGTGAATGTAATGAGGATTTGTTCTCTCAATGCGAAGTCGCAATAGAAGTATTTATCATTTGTTTTAAAGAGAGTACTATGAAGGCAACCATCACCGCGTAGCCCTTCGGGCCACACTGTTGGAAGACATCGAGGGAACAACTGAATGTCTCACCATTGAAGGCTCTCAAACAATGTGGGTGGCTGTGTGCGGTTAACCCGGATGATGTTGGCCCGTTCTGTTACTGACTTAAGCCAATGATCATATGCTGGGAAAAGCCACAAGGGCCAACAACAAGAGGCCATAGGCTTTTCCTGATGGATTTTATTATACTTGTTTGGGATTATGCCTTGACAACACTTTCAGCTTGGTTTGCCTGCATAAGCGCTCAACACAGACAAGCGGCCATGTGCTGGCCAAACCTGACACTCTTTAGCCACACCATCAATCCTTCAGTGATTGTTGGTTGGTCGCTTTTACCAAAGTGTATTTTATGACTTCAAAGCCATCAAACTGCTTTTTTTTTTGAAGTTTTGATGATCATTGGGGTACAAGACTGCTGTCAACCTTGAAATTTCTTTCTTGTACACTTTTCTTTTCAGCATTCCCATCTTCTGCACAATCACCTCAAGTCTGGCAATATGTTTAAAGGTTGTTTT
Source organism: Fusarium lyarnte (nom. inval.) (assembly GCA_014898885.1). Classification (NCBI taxonomy): domain Eukaryota; kingdom Fungi; phylum Ascomycota; class Sordariomycetes; order Hypocreales; family Nectriaceae; genus Fusarium; species Fusarium lyarnte (nom. inval.). The sequence goes on from JAAVUB010000074.1 coordinate 9,536, forward strand.
GGAGGGATTGAGAAATACCGTTATAATCTTCCTTCGTCCGGTGACCAGCACCGAGCAAAGCCGGATAAGATGGGACACCATACCCGTTCAGTTGATGAGATGGGCTGGGGACAATCTCAGACTTCCCAAGCACTTCAAAACTTACCCTTTGACTTAAGGACGATGTGGAATCATGATTTTAAATCGTTCGCCAATATGCAGAGCATTGAGGCCCAAAGATATCTTCAAGCTGGACCTAGCAACTTGGAGCATATTTTTCGAAAGGTCTTGGAAGACTATATCGCTGATGGAAAAATCATAATTCAGTCTCCACATTCACTTGAAGCAACTACCCAGTCACTATCGACTGGCCCCCCAAAGCATCAGGCGGCAGAGTCACCGGATCAGCACGTCGAGCTACAGCGGTTGAGTTTGAAGTTGCAAAAGGCAGAAGAAGAACTCATAGCCGTCAAGTCTCAATTAGAGGAAGCCGAGATCAGAACCGATCAGCTGCGTAAGCTCATCATACCAACTGGCACAGAACCAATCCTGGACAGCAAAATACAACAGCTATTTTGCGAGGTTCGCACCCTAACTCAAAAAGTTGTGTCCAAACTTTACACAAAACCGCCACGGTATTGGGAATCCACAGTGGAGGAGAGCAGGGATTTCTTCAAAGAGATACAAAGTCTCTCCCCAGATATTCAGCAGGACGCCATCCATGTAGAACTGTTTCGTTGTCTAAGGCACTGGTTCTTTCCTAGTGAAATTAAGGACCGTGGACTGGGAGAGAGATATGAGAGACTTCAGAGTGTGCTCTGCCAAACTGAAAAGGAGTTGGTTGAAGCTGTTAGAGCTAAAGTTCCTGGAGGTAAGTTTCTGGTCGAGGTGCAGACAAATAATTGACAGTTGACAGTCTCCTGTGCAGAACTACACAGAGAAGAGATTCGCGAATGGAGAAGTGCTACACTCAAGTGCATAGACCTTCTCCAAGACACATCAAACGATCCAGCCTTTTGCGCAGCTCATATTGAAGGATTTTTTAAGCCCGCTGAGATGGAGGATCCAAAGTTCCAACAGCGTGGGAGAAAGAATCTTGAAACCCTCTGCAACAAGGCTTTTGAGCTTGGAGCTCTCATGCGCCGTGCTGAGGATCATTTTGAAGTATTCACGGTCAAGGATGGTACTTCCCTTGAGGACTGCGAGCATACAGCTGAGAAATGGAGAACCTATAGTGACAAGGACTGTTGTGGAGTCGAAATTACGGGTTGGTGCCTTTTTGGTGGACTGATGAAGATATCGAGGGAGTATCCAACGAAGCCAGTGGTGCTGGAGAAAGCGTATGTTGCAACACGGGTTGTTAGACGTACGGAGTAGCTCTATAGTTTTCCAGTTTGTATTTTATGATCGTCGTTGACAAAGTACATTTCCCTCTATTGACATGAAGCTTGAATCCGAAGGTAACATAATCGTTCAAGTTACCCGGGTTACGCATGGGTTCCTTCAGCAGCCCGTTGAAATCCAAGCCGTTGATCACAACCAGGCCTGATACTGAAACAGCAACGAACTATCAGACCAATACTATCATCAAGGCTCTAGAAACTTGGCCATATCCTGGGATGGGCTGAGCCGGTTTTGTTTGAAACAATAACTCGTCAGAGAAACACCACGTTCACATCGACAGCGGCTAACCAGTAGCCTTGGCCACCTGTAGAGATAGCAGCAAATGCTCTCGGTCCACTTAGAATGATGTTGGTCTTTCGAATTGGCCTTGTCGAATAAAGTTTCGCGGGCTTATCCAGTTGTGTTGTGAATTCGGCCGCGACCCGTTTCACAAAGGACCAACAAACACCTCGTTTCTAAACTTGTGACCACAAGAAACATCGCCACGACACAAAGGAACTTTCAGCTTAGGCCATACATAATTCAGTTGTATCTCATTGGCGACTCTATCGCTCTAGCTCCGGATGTCTTCTATGATGAGCCTTCTGACTGCGCTTCCTATGCATCTCCGCAACACCTCACTTTAAACACCTCACTTTAGGCGCCGACCCTGCTTGACCTTGATTGTCTCATTGTTTCGTAGCTTCCTGATAAAGAAGTATTCACAGTCGGTTCGCAGGTCTGCTGATGAATTAGCATTAGATATGTGTGATGAACTGGGAGAGGGTCAGACCGACTAGCCAATGGTGCAGCATTAAAAGCGCAGTTATGCGGAATTATCCGGACTATTTTTGGTTTTCCGACGTTGGCTTTTTGCTTCCCTTCCTTTCTTCTGATGGTGCTCCTAGGAAGCGATTCGCTGGGCTGTTCTGCTTCCTTTCGTCCTTGTGTGCATTGCTGGGAGGTCCGGGTAGAAGGAATGGAATATTTGGAAGGACGGCAAGAATACTCTCAATTAAAGTCATCGTCGCATTGCTGAAAATTCATTGATATATATTGTCAAAATGAGGTCTGGGGCTGATTGCTGGTATCGCCAGACACTCTTTATAAAAGGTACCAATCGATTAATAGGCAGCAATTAGTTAGGTTCTCAATCAGTATTTGGTGACGTCAGCTCATGCAGTTGGTCCATCTCGTTCATCTCCTGACATGGCCATCCATTGGATTGGCCTACGAAAGGGTTCTTGATGGGGTATAGCCTGGTAGTCATGATCCTTACCCGGTAGACTCGTGACTCCCAGCACAATAATATGTACCACGATATGTACCAGGACACAAAATGTAGAATTGGAAAATGATTTTTGTCGCAACCATAGGTGCGCATGTTGGTCTAATTTTAAGCGTCAAGGATTTCGCCTTCACCTTCCCTAAGATGCGTCACGGAATGGGAACATGATGTAAAACAGGCAGATTAAGTCATGGCTATCGAGCTTAGATACTATATCACATTTGTGTGCTGAGAAAACCGGAGGTACAATAAAAGGCTTTACGATAGCAAAGTCTCGATAACCTAATTAAATAGTCTTAAACAAGACGCAACCGATGTCAATCCTCGTTTATCCCATATGTGGCAAATCCCTGCTGTGTATTCTCATTATGCCCTGAACTGTAGTGACCGTCTTAGCTCAACGACTCACAGATCGGTAGGGGGAGTTGGAGCAATCGCGGCATTGTATCCCTGAGACGCAGCCCTAATACCGTTGAAGTAGTCCTTATAGCTCTGCTTGATTGGGCCGTTAAGCTGGTCCACCATCTGCTTCGTCTGCTCAACCACATCGACAATGTCAATGATCTCCAAGACGGTGTCAACAACCGACATGACGACAGCTACGACGGCGACGAACTTTCCCACCGCATCGAGCATACCGAAGCTGCTCGACTCAACCTCTGCGACTTCGAACCCAGCAGCCTTGGCATTGACTTCGATGGTCTTGTTGGCGATGTTCAACTTGTAAACCATGATCGCAATGGAGAAGTTTCGGACGATTGACAGCTGAGTGCTAGGGTAGTCGAGTCCCTTGAGGAAGTTCAGGAACTGCTGGATATCAGCGTCTGTTTTGGCACTCAGATTGAGTTTATCCAAGGCATCGTAGACATTGCCAATCTCGTCGCTATTGAATAGAATACGAGCCGACTCGGCATATTTTCTGAACCCAGCGGCGTCAAGCTTTCCATTGAACCTCTGCACTTGAGCGAGGAACTGCATGAGCAGTGAACGAGCGGTCCTGGTGTCAAGGCCGCTAGGCGCCTTGGCCGCGATAATGTCGTTGTTGGATTTATACTGAGTAACATAAAGGTGGACTTTGTCGTTGATCAAAGCCGAGATGTCGGTGTCAACAGTCTTGAGCTTAGCATTCAGTTCTCCCGATTTCTTGGAGATGACGGCTCTTTCAATCGTTTCAGCGGCTTCGAGAGCTGCGAATGCCGCCATGCCAAGACCGAATGAGAAGATTGCACCAACAGCGGCGGCATCAGCAGCGATTTGGGTCGCGTCTGCGGCAATCGTCTCATTCCGCAACGTGGTTGCTAGATCAACAAGCGTATCAAATTCGCTGTCGACAGCTGCGTCGGACTGAAAGTCATTGAGACCAATGAAAAGGTTTTGCTCATCAATCAGCTTGTCGATGTTTTCGTCAGTCTCCGAATCCCAGGTGGAGATATAGTTGAGGTATGTGATCATATCAGTACTCATGATGGCTGACTGTCGATGAAGTAGCTCCTAAAGATGGGTTGAGAATTGTAACAGTGAATGGAAGAGTTGTGAGAAGAGTGATGTAGGAAAAGTGAAAGGAAAAGAGGACGGGATTCGGATGCTTATTTATACTACTGCAACCGGTACATCGCTTTGAGTCTTTTCGCCCCTCTGTGAGACCCTTCAGGACTCCAACAGCACCGGCTGCGGTTTCAATATCTCTCCCCCAGACAACACACATTGTTCACATACCGACAAGCATCATATCACATTGCAATGCTCTCGATCCGTTGATTCTGTTGCCTCTTAGCTCCGAAATAGCGCCAGTCCGGGCTTCTATTCTTCCATTGAGGCCATAGTATCAAACCAGAGGATCATACTTAAGAACGGAACTGTCCATTCCCGTCTTGCGATAAACCTCTCAACAGCATACGGAGCCGAATCACATTCCAAGTCCACTTATATCCAGCCACATGATTTCGTCGCCGCACAATAACACCATTTGACGAGATCATACGCATTTTCAGATGGTTTGTGGCTTACCTTCTGTCTTAAATCTTGCCAGGTCTCAATTCCTCTCCCTAGCCTACCTCAAGGAGCCGAAAAAAGAATAAGGCAAGAAAACATACTTATACATACCAATTAATAAGGGTAAATAATAGTACTTATTCCTAGGCGACCTAAATCTAATTTAAACTTAACTGGCTAGTTGATTTGTCATTTATTAATCTGTTCTTTGCAGGTAGAATCTTCCTGAGGCCTATTTATCGTATGTGAGTATAGATGAAATGGCGGTCAAGGTAGCTCAATCATATCTGACACTGTTTCAAGCAATCATGGCATGATATCTGCAGTAGATCGTTCCAGATCTGGAGATGGATATGTGATGGCTGTGATTAATGTCAGATCTACAGTTGCCGCTAGTTGAGAACGGCGGGAAACGAGTCTCGGCCCGTCGCCACGGAGCTATCATTGGTCAAAGTACGATTTTGCTGCTAAACGATCTCAAATCCAATTCATGTCTAGGTTTTTTTGTTTTTTCGTATCGACCTTTCGGATACCATTAAGCGACACATGTGATTGCCATGCACATGTCTAGTAGAAAAGATCGAAAGAAAAGCGACCGAATACGCTCAATAAGTTCATGGTGGTCGGGGAACGACTTTTTCGGCTAGATGATAAACTTTGAAGTAAATGTATGTCTCGACGCCTTTTATATTAGAAGGAGTTGCCTAATTGGGTCGGTATGGATAGACTGGATGAGGCCACTAGAGAAATGTGTTTAGAGCTGTCTAACATAATAGCTTCCATCACCGTATTTTGCGTCATTGATTTAACTGATGGTTTGCTCTTAACAGGCAGCTCTCCAATTTCACTACCAGTAACCAAGTCACTGTGGTAATCGTATGGAATGCCACCCCCAAACATGATTTGCAGCATACGGAATCAGGAAACTCGCAACAATCATCTCGTATAGGTAGCTCTGTGCTGATGCCACTCATTTTCAAATGACAACACTTGATAGGCAACTACATCAACAGATATGTTGCGGTCTCTGAGCCAGAACCTTGAGAACCCCTTTTCTAGATCTAACATCTTATCCCGATTGCAAGAGAGGTTCTGAAATCCCATCTTTGTACCCAAGAGTGTCAGGTATTCGAGGTCATTCAAGTAACTTTTCTTCGATGACATATCAATATTCCTCGCTACAGATACTACATCTTGTAGGAATCCCTACATCGGGAAAGGGTCGACAATCAACATCTTCTGATAATATTTACATAATAATTTCGAACATAAAACGGGCCCTTCCAAAAGCAGGTCTCCGGAATCTATCCATTTCCTCCAGTTCGTTTAACCTTATGCACCAGACTTGCTTTGGTGTTTTCGGAACTTGGTCTCCCCGAGCTTGGCAGTAGGGCTAGACGTCGACGTGGTCAGTGCGTACGATATACGAACTGTTGGCTCTTTTCAGAATGTTGGTCAACGAAGGGTATTCTAGACCCATCGGACTGATGCTAGGCTGCCTACTTGGGATGACCTGACATATTCCGGGCTGTTTGATATTGGTTTCGGCTTACCCTTGTCTCGAGGACCCTGGAAAATACGTCAAACGTTAATATGGGAGCAAATGATGCCGAGGTAATAATGGGGCACAGCCCTGTTTGAGAGTATATGATTAGCCCAATAAAATCAAGACGAAGTTTTGCCGACAATTCCCAGGGTCCATGTTTTACCCGGGAGGTTCCTGACTCGGATCCCTGGTAATAGCATGTTTGAGACTTGACATGTCTGTTAACTCCGTGATGCTTGCGGGGTAGGAAAAGGCTGAGAAGTGCCTCGTACCAAATCGCTTAATTGAAAGCTGACATCTAGTTTGCAAGGCTTGCTGAAATAGAGTTTAAGCTTATAAAACACACGGTTCAGGATGGTGGATTTGTTAGTCACCTGTCTCATACTCGGTCATGCCGATGAGTACATGGCATTATAGGAGATCAGGAAACGAAGATATCATCGAAAAGCACGGAGCTATGAAGAGAAGGAAAGACTATAAAGTAGCGAGGTTTCCTAAGTTATCCTTTCCTCAATCAACTCAACAACCCAATTCGCTTCCTCATAATCTGCTGTGCAGTTTTATCTCTTACAATCTATTCTCTTTCTTCCAAGCTCTTTGCCTCAACTCTACAATTTCCACCAAGTCCGTGACTTACCAACCATTTACACCTTTCAAAATGCCTTCTCTCACTAAATTCGCCGCCGCCGTTGCCGGATGCTCCGCCATTGTCAACGGCGCAGTCATCCCAGCCGACAACGGCCTCCACACCACCACTCTCCAGGCCCGAGACACAGCCAAGGGCACTGGCCATATCCTCAGCAAGCGTGAGCCGGTCACCGTTGCTATTCTGACCGCGGCTGGTACCGCGGCAGTGACTGCCATCGTCAACGAGGCCGTCAGCGCTGCTGCCTCTTTTATCGGCGACATTTCCAACTTTGACGCTGGCCGCGAGGCCTTCACTGTTCAAACCACCGAGACCATGATGGCTAATAACCCCGACCCTGAGCGCTTCCAGGCTGCTGCCTGCTATAACAAAGCCTTCTCGGTCGCTGATCCTGCCAACATTGACGGACAGTCCTCCGTTGAGTTTAGTCTTGGCATCCTCAACACTGATTATGAGTGCATGTACATTGCTGCACCTAACCAGTTCTTTACCGAGGGAGATGGTGGTCTCATCAACGTAAGTCACAATGCTGTTACATATTATTAAGGTCATGGCAACTTTGACTAACAACAAATGCAGCTCTCCTTTACCCATACCGACCGATGCACTTTTGATCAGGAAACAGCTGATCTCACTTGTGTTTAAGTGATAAGAAGACAGATTTATCCTCCTTAGAAAAGCTCAAGAGAAGACTAGGGGATATTTATGAAGCCCGACTCAGAGACAATTAGCCTAGACATAGAATCTTATACAATATCAACTGAAGAAGCTCATGATGATATCAAGAGAAATGGACCTAAAGTGAGAATATTAGAATGCTATATTATTTTTAGAATAGGGGCCCCCGTATCAAGGACGTAAGGATCCTTTGCTATAATAATTAGGGTTGAGATATGTGGTCTAGATTTAGTCCATCTTTTGATTAGCCTCTCATTTGCAGAGCTGGTTGAGGGAACGAGGGATTCAGGATGATGCCACCGTTGAAGTGTAAGACGCTTTCATCCGTTATGGACACGAAGATAGAACCACCTTACCCTTGAAGTGTCGTCTCTTCTTCAATGCCTTATTCCATTTACCACCTCGCCCTTTGGTGATATTAAGAGCTAGACGCTCGGGATGGGATCTAGCACTGATAAAGATGGAACTTCCCCAGCTGAGTGTAGTAAAGTCAAAGAGATGATGGTTGAGTTACTGGAGCTTCTTCTTCGCGTCGAAACACCAATTTCCAACGTACTTAGAGTTTGGGACAGGTTGTCCAAGATCTGTCAGAACATCGCATCGTTTATCGAACCACCATTCCCTCGCTCAGCCGTGGTACCTGCCTTGATCACCATCCTCACGCTTCCCAAGTCACGCACCATGGCCGGCTTCAACTCTATGAATGAGCCCAGTGGAGAAAGAAGCGCTCGGACCCTAAATTATGTTCACTTTAGAGGATATCTTATAAATTATCCTAAAATTGCCTAAACCTCTTCAAATCTTAGGACCAAGACCCTAAGGCTTGTCTAAGTTCTCTGTAGTGATATAAGCTATCAGACACAAATCTCATCTACAAATAATACATCTGAAAGTTTTCCCATCGGATGCCACCGAAGCAATTTCAACGTCAGGCTGGGTGCCGAGGCCCAGCAATTAGCGTGGTTGAGACTTGTGGCTAAGAGCTTATTATTGCCACAGCGAAGTTAGTCAACCCCAAATCCAATCATCCAGACTTTTAAAGTCATGCACAAAAGAAACATCTTGATTTCTGAAGCTATTAGACGTTGACCTTTCGCGATTAAAGTATCATTCAGGGCCCCACGGTGACGGCTCAATGAGTATAAAAGAGCCGTCTGTTCTCCTTTTTGTTTTTGACATCAGTCTTCAATATGTTCATACATTGACTATCCAAACCCCTTTTTTGCTGCTGAATACGCTACGACCGCAGTAGTTACAGTACATCTCATCTACAGCTCACACAGGATAGCGCTGATTTGTCTTTTAACCAAATACAGCCATGAGCGAAGCTCACGAGATGAATGTTCCTGGCATCCCTCAAGGATCTAATAAGGGGATCCGCATGAACACCAAAGTACCCAAGACGAATGCTCATGGCATTCCTGAGAAGCCGATGAAAGAGAATTGGAACAGCAGCAAACAAATTGTCCATCATGCCAATTCAAACCTATCAAGAGACATGGCAGAGGTCATCAACAAACCAGGCACCCATCTTTTGAATCCTCCGGATGAGGTCCTCATGCTTATTATCAAGCACCTGTATGAGGGATCTGATAAGCCCTCACTATTTGCGTTTTTCGTTCTTCGGCAGGTGTCCCTCAAGTTTAGAGGCCTCATGAGAGACGATATGTTTCTGTCCCATGTCTTCTCTGACCGAGGCTGCTGCGAATGGTGCACCGGGGGTAACCGTGGAAAATGGACACCCATCAACCCCTCGGCCTATGATTTCCACTGCTTCGAGCACAAGATACCAAAGGCTGACATAGACATCCGAGGACTGGGAGCTCTTATTAGGTCGGAACGAATTTGCAAGAAGTGCCGACCAGAGTTTGAATCTCGGAGACGAACAGGTGTCGCCCTAGATTGCAAGTTTGCAGCGAGGACTGACCAAGACTGGTTGTACTGTTGGGCTTGCGAAGTTGAGCATCCAACCCTCTGTTTCTCGAGTGAAGAGGCTCTTAAGAAATCAGGTCGGGCATGCATCGCCAGAACAGGCCATGTTCGTATGTGCGCTCATGAGGTATTGTCTTGGGACGAGTTGAAAGCATCTCCTAGCCACGCAAACGACGTTTCCCCGAGATTCAAGAAGGTTTGCAGGCATCCAAGCCACTACTTCCATCGCAATGACGATCGACAGCTACCTACCGCTTTGGCTAAAGATGACAGAGGCAGCTACTATCTTCATCTATCGGCCGGAATTCACTCGAAGGATATTCTGAACAATACCAACTGTAAGGGTGATGGAGGGAGCGACTATGTCGAATACCGCAACAATATATTACCACTTGGCATGATCCAGATGGCACGGGAGTTTGACGGGAACAGCCCGAGGGTACACAGTGAGAAAATGGCGGGGCAGAGAGCATCGATTTATTGTGGCGATTGTTTCGAAGACTATGAGTGCCGCAAGATCTACTATACACGATCATTGAATCTGAATTCACCAGAACACAACCTTCCGGGGCATAGTTGGTACCATGCAATCAGCCCAGAGTCTTATTCGTATGCTGGACCTTGTGGTGTACCAGAGGCCTGCTCTGATCCTTCATGCCGCAATTATTACTCTTCAGGGATTGGCTGTCGGTATCCTCAGTATGGAGAACCTCGAGGTTCTAATCGCTTGTGGAGAACAAAGAGGGAGGAAGATTCGCTAATCTAATGTTCTCATTTCAATCGCTATGCAATAGCTTAAATGGTCTAGCCACGAAAATATTGAATGGCGTTGATAGTGTTGACAGCAATTGGTTGTAGCTCCTTACCTTGAACAAGTCTCTTGGGTAATCGCTGCAGACTGCAAACTGATGTTTAGAACACCTTGTCGGTATCTCAGTTCAGTCAAATATATAGGTGAACCTTCTATAAACTGTTCTATACCGGTATCTTTGTGGAGGACTAAGGGAAGGATATCTTGATAATAGAATATTTCTACTTAAGGAAGTAGCTATAAAAAGACTATATGCTAGAAATAATTTAGGCGAAACTAAGCCTAATAGGCTACTTGCTATTCTGAAAAAGGAGCCATACATGAACCTAGTTCCTATAGTTATCAATATCGAGCTTAGTTCCGTCAGCCACGAAGCTCTTACAGTGCCGAGATTGAGTCGAGACCTCTGTTGCATATGCATCTCTTGACTACCCTTCAGTCTCGGCCGATCTTTTAGAAGCCAAAAACAAGTGTTGCCTCACTATTGGTATACTAAGCGACAGCACCTGAGACCATGTCTTAATACTGTGGCTTATGGCTTGCCGCTGGCGCAGCTGAAAGTCACAACCTGTAAAAGAGACGTGCTGGAATTCAAAATGACGCATCAAGGGTTGAGGAAGCTCCCCTCTACTGTCCCCTCCGCCGTGCATAAAAGGCCTTGAGGGGACCAACCTCCATCTGCCACCCGCAACAAAGGTTCTCTGTCCAGCGAGAAAAAAACGAATTTGTTCTCCAATATGCCCACCATCGAAAGGATCATCCTCGTCGAGGGCCAGAGGTTAGGGCTGTCGGTCTCAAACAATGCGGCATTTCCCGACCTTGACAGCTCGGGCCAGCAAACCCGAGACTATTGCACTGATGTTCTATACGATGTGCAGTCTGGCCAGACTACTCAGCGTCCTGCTGTCATCAAGAAGGGGGGCAGTGGCGTGCTACTAACGGTCGAGATCAGCGGGATTCCCAGCAGTGACTTGAGCGCACCACTACGCCTGCAGATGGCTGGATCGGGCTCATTCACCCTCTTCAGCCAGGTCGTACAGCCTGAAACTGTTCGAAACGCCGCAGGAGGCGTCACAGTGTTCAACATGTCTCAAGGGAGGGACACCAGCGTTGACCCGCTGAACCCATGGTGCTTCAAAGGAAAGATTCCTGTTTTACTACAGACTCTTGAGGACCCAAAGATTCCTACGACTCTGCCCTACGGGTCAATGGACGTTGAGATGGAGCTTTACCTTCTCGGCTACGAGCTGCCGCCTTTCTTTGATGACAAAGTCCCCTTGCTTCTCCTCCGGATGTTTGTTGGTGCTGCGACCAAGCAACAGGTTCGAACAGCACACCAATGGGTGGCGATGGTGGCAAAGATATGCCATGGCTCTGCGCATCCCGAAACAGGCGAGCCGGCACAGACGCAGAACTACTGGCTCAAATACGATGCAGTGAATGGTGGCTCCTTTTTCATGGCCGCCAATGACGTGGCCAATCCAGCTCATCTTAAAACTTTGCAGCAGTTCTATAACTATGGCGGAAGCTTTCTCCTGTCTGCATGGCTAGATAACTATCGCAACTTCAGAAAACAGGGATCTTTCTGCTTGGTCAACTGTTATGATCAAGCGGGTGCCGTTGAAGTGGCAGCCTCCTTGGGCGTCAGTTACACATGCCTCGCATGGGAGTACCACCAGCCCTATGGCTTCATCACCAAGGACACGGAGCTCGTTGGTTGGGGTGCATGCAACAACCCCATGTTCGCCAAGATAACCTAGAACAAGCTCCTGAAAGATAACATGGATACTAAAAGAACGACATTCAGCAATCATGCTTTCATCTCTTGGAGGCCGGGCTTTGATCCAGCACCGAGTGTATTTGACGAAAGCAATGACCCTTCAAGCTTCTCAGGGATGCTGGCAATTGATGCCTGCGCTGGTCCCCATCTTGGTAATGAAGATCGAGGTGTTTGGGTCAGTCCTACATCATACCCGAACCCTTCTCTCTATCCGAACGGATACACGGACAAGTCAACCTACTGGAGAACTCGAGACGATCAGTATCTTCTCCAAGAGCATACGTTCCAAAGCAAGCGAGGCTCCCCACCGACCTGGAAGGATTTGGAAAGCCTGCACTTCTGGACTCCCGGTATTACGGGCTTGTCGAACAATAAGCCACGATTTGGCTTTCGTTTCATTACTCCGAATAATCCTTTTGAAGGGAGCAACATCACCTTCCCAGCTGCAGCGGACTTTCCCAACCCCGGCCTAGCCTTCTGGGGAAGTGTCTCCGATCTTCAGAAATCTTTCTGGAAGTCACTGAACACCAATATCCCAGGCAGCAGCAACTGGGGTATAATAAGAATTGATAACATCACTCTGACCGACCGCGGTATGATCTATGAGAAGAAGTGGTATGATCCTGGAGAGTCTGTCTTCAACTTCGTTGCCTTCAAGATCTGGGTGACGGCGAGTCTGGCTGATGCCCTCGCAGCTCAAAAGGCCCGGGCTGCCCAAGTCGTCGTCACAAGCACTCTTGAGGCAAGTAACTTTGAGGCCAACATGGAGACGCCCAGCGAAACTCAAAAGATTTACATTCTTCAGGCTGATTTCACTGCATTGGTTGTTTGGCAGAACCTTTTCTTTGAGATTACTGGATATGTTGGCATAGAGGAGATAAAGGCATTGGCACATGATTTGGTCACGGAAATACTGAATGGGCTTGAGACCGCTGATGGAAGTAAATGGCAGGTCCCTATCTTTAACTATGAGGCATGGTAGGAGACTGATTTCGGCAAGTTCCTATCTGGAATTTCGAGCCGTTCATGATTTGACTACTAGGCTTCCCACTGCAGTGTGCAGATTGCTGTTCAGCAATCCCTGCCTATGTCTTAGCTATCTTGACGACATAGAAGTGCTTTTGTCAACTATATAAACTACTCTAGAATATCGAGAATCTTTAAAAGACCTTGCCTATCACCTTCAATTGACCCAGCCTTATCTCGATCAACCCAGCCCACGGTATAGCCTCCTCCAAAGTCAATAATCCAAGCATCATCGTTCTGGTCTACAAGGACATTCTCTGCTTTGACGTCCCCCCATATGATACCGTTCTCGTGTAGACTGTCGACCGACCTCTGGATCTGGGAAGCCCATCTCTTTCTCAACTCTGATGGACTTGCAGCAGCTCTAGCCTTAGACAACACGCCCTTGTTATGAATCCAAGCGAACAGCATTCCCAGCAGTCCATCACCTTCCCGAACCACTCCTATTAGATGGCAGATATATGCTTGGGGAGGCCGGGGTATTTGAGCCTCGGCGATCTTCTTTAATGTCATGAGCTCTTTTCTTGCGTGTAATGGGCCAAAGGAGAGTTCAAACTTCTTGAAGAAGCAAGCGATGGCCTCTCCATCTTTGTGAGTTATTGTGGTGCGTTTAGGCGGTTTGATCAAACTCTCATCTACCCCAGGGTAGCATATCTTGACTTGGGATGGGGTAAAGCATTCCGTCCAAGTTTTGAGATTGTCCATGAAATCGGCATCGAACTTGACGATAGGGCTACTCCAACCGTGGTTCTTTGTGCCAAGCTCTTGAGGCTTCATCTTGTCATCCACGGCTGTCAAGTTACACACAAATGTTTGTTTCGGGAAGAAGTAATCAGCCAAAGTCGGTTCTGCAACAGCACCAAGGTCCGAGGTTGATGTAAGATTGCTTATCAATGGCTCAAAGCAACCTAACAACCACTCAAATGCATCGTCCTCGTAAAAATCGTCGATTTCGACTTGGCCAGATCTCAAGAGTTGTAGACATTTGAAGTACTGCGATGCGATAGAGGGAGATCGAATAAACTGGCTGGGACAAATATGGCAATAGAATACATGGCCAAAATTAGATCGGATGATCAAGTCGCAGTCATTCTCAGTGTCGTGGACTTGCCAAAGAACAATGTCGTAGTGCAAGCCTCTATTCATTTCGATTCCTGTACTTTCTTATGATGAAGAAAATGTTGATGATAGTGGTTGTGCATTGCTGTTGCTGATGAGCGTTGATGCTTGATGCCTAATACCTGAGCCAATCATCAACAGTCGCCTATTTCGGCTTTCTTATGGTCTAGCCATTTGAGCCTTTTGTTTCAATTATTATGATAGAACAATATCTTAATAACATCTCAAGATAACGAAGAAGATAGAGCCTGATATTTGGCACTGGTTTCTCTCATAATTAGAATTTTTCTGTTCATTGAGAGCACCCTATTTGGAGAATAGAGGCATCTTTCGTCTTTGAACCCCACGTGACTTGATTTATCCGCGCATGGGGGGTCTCCCCTCGGCGCCTCGTATCAGCCCTCAAGGCAGCAACGGCACCAGCAAGGCTTTGAATATGGCCGCAGCTTTTTGAAAAATCTTTCCTCCTGAAGTTGGCTTCTTTAGAAGACCGACCTCTCACTTATCCGATCCTGCTTTTCGAGAGATCGCCACCATGGCGGCTACATCAAATATGTTTTTGTATTCGCTTTCGCTCCACCCTCCGACGGCCATATCTCAAGCGATCGTGGGCCAGTTCTCTGGGGCCAAGGAGCAGCAAATTCTGACTGTATCGGGCTCAGTTCTGACCTTACATCGTCCCGATGCGACTCGCGGTAGGGTCCAGCCATTCCTTTCGCACGACCTCTTCAGCATAGTTCGATCGATAGCCTCATTCAGTCTTGCGGGAAGCTCCAAAGGTAAGTAACAGCTCGTAAAGCCATCCGTGATGGTCCGTTCCAAGTTACAAACATGAAACTAACTTCTTAGATTACATTATCGTGTCAACCGACTCTGGTCGTATCGCTGTTCTCGAGTATCTGTCGACTCAAAACCGTTTCTCTCGCGTTCAGTTAGAGACATTTGGCAAGTCTGGCGTGCGTCGAACTGTTCCGGGTGAATACCTGACTGTTGATCCCAAGGGCAGAGCCTGCATGATTGCTTCCATCGAAAAGAACAAGCTTGTCTATGTCCTCAATCGCAATGCTCAAGCCGAACTCACGATATCCTCTCCTCTTGAAGCGCATAAACATGGAGTTCTTGTTTTATCCTTGGTAGCTCTTGATGTGGGCTACTCGAATCCTGTCTTTGCAGCCCTTGAAATAGACTATTCAGAATCGGACGAGAATTCTTCAGGATATGAGATGCCCGACGTTGATCTCGTCTACTACGAGCTTGATCTCGGCCTTAACCACGTGGTCCGCAAGTGGTCAGAGACTGCCGAAGCTACAGCATCATTACTCCTCCAAGTCCCTGGCGGGAGTGATGGCCCTAGTGGCGTCCTTGTGTGTGGAGAGGAAACCATTACATACCGACATTGGAACCAAGGCCCTCTTCGCGTCCCTATTCCACGTCGTCGAGGACCTACAGAAGACCCGCAACGGAAGCGTACTATAACTGGTGGCGTGATGCACAAGATTAAGAATAGCCATGAAGTATTCTTCTTCATGCTGCAGACAGAAGATGGCGATGTTTTTAAGCTCACGTTTGATCTGCAAGATAACGAGGGTAGTCTGACAGGAGAAGTGCGCCGCATCAAAATTAAGTATTTTGATACTCTCCCTGTTGCGAGCAGTCTCTCTATTCTCAAGAGCGGGTTTTTCTTTGTTGCTACTGAGTCTGGTAACCATCATTTTTATCAATTTGAAGAGCTCGGCGACGACGATCCAGAACCTGCAGTTACCAGCGACGGTTTCCCTACCGACACTCGCGCTGCTTACCAGCCTGTCTACTTCTACTCACGTCCTCTAGAGAAGCTCACCTTGGTAGAAAATATTGATTCTCTGAGTCCTCTTCTGGACTGTACGGTTGCTGATTTGATAGGGGATGGCTCGCCGCAGATCTATTCGGTATCCGGCAGCGGCGGAAGGAGCCATTTTCGGATGCTCAAGCATGGGATAGAGATTAACGAGGTTGCGACTTCTGAGCTACCTGGTACAGTCTCTGGTGTCTGGACCACGAGATTGACAAGACACGACAAATATGACGTATATATCATCTTGACCTCGTCCGAAAACACCGTGGTCATGAGTGTCGGGGATGAAGTCGAGCAAGTCAGTGATTCGGGCCTGCTCACCTCTGTAACCACCCTTGCTATACAGAAAATCGCGGATGATGGTCTTGTGCAAATTCACCCTAGAGGCATCCGTCATCTCCGCGGCGGCGAAACTAACGAATGGCCTGTTCCCCAGCATCGATCTATCGTAGCTGTCGCTACAAATGAGCGACAGATTGCGGTGGCCTTGAGCTCAGGAGAGATTGTCTATTTCGAGGTAGACAGCGATGGATCACTCGCTGAGTACGACAAGAAGAAAGAGATTTCTAGTACGGTGACCTGTCTTAGTTTAGGACCAGTGCCTGAAGGGCGAGTCCGAAGCCCTGTATTGGCGGTAGGATGTGAGGACTGCACCTTTCGAATCCTTAGCTTGGATCCAGATTCCACGCTCGAGAGCAAGTCTATACAAGCTCTAACAGCAGCACCTTCCGCACTAAATATCATGGCGATGGAAGACCCCTCATCAGGTAGCTTTGGACTGTACCTGCACGTCGGCCTGAGCTCTGGTGTCTATCTACGAACTGAACTGGATGAAATCACAGGAGAGTTATCAAATACGCAGACGAGGTTCCTTGGTCTCAAGGCTATTAAGCTCTTCCAGGTGACAGCCAAGGGGCAAATCTGCGTTCTAGCTCTTGGCTCCAAGCCTTGGATAGGGTATATTGATTCCAAGCGAGGATTCATGATGAAACCTCTTGACTGCGACGAGTTGGAGTGGGCATGGGACTTTAGCAGTGAGCAGTGTGAAGAGGGCATCATCGCGATTCACGCCAGCCTCCTCCGGTAAGTCTTCCCTTCCTACACATCTCTGAGCTTTGCCTTGGTTACACACAGCCTTTTTCCATATCCCACCGCCAGTCTTGCATTGCTTTGCTAACCCAGTCTTCAGTATTTTCACCATCGAACGTCTAGATAAAAGCTTCGTCCGGAAATCTGTGCCTCTCAAATACACACCACGAAATTTTGTCAAGCATTCTAACGAGCCATACTTCTACACGGTCGAAGCGGACAACAACACGCTGGACCCTGAACTACGTACACAGTTACTGGCGGAAGCTGAAGACCAAACAAATGCGGATGCCAAACGACTACCACCAGAAGAGTTTGGCTATCCGCGTGGTCATGGTCGATGGGCTTCATGCATAAGTGTTGTCGATCCAATCGGCGAACAGGTCCTTCAGACGATCGAAATCCAAGGCAATGAGGCTGCCATGAGTGTTGCGGTGGTTCCATTTACTGGTCAGGGTGGCGAGAGCTTCCTGCTGGTTGGTACTGGCAAAGACATGATCCTCAATCCCAGACGATTCTCCGAGGGCTACATCCACGTCTATCGGTTCCAACAAAATGGGAGACAGCTGGAGTTCATCCATAAAACGAAGGTAGAGGAGCCTCCGATGGCGCTTGTGGCTTTCCAAGGTCGGCTAGCTGCAGGAATCGGCAAAGCTCTACAGATATTTGATCTGGGATTGAATCAATTACTTCGAAAGGTCCATGTTGAGGCCGCGCCGCAGTTGGTTGCCTCTCTTAATACTGGAGGCAATCGTATTGTCGTCGGGGATCTTCAGCAAGGCGTGACGATGGTTACGTTCGATCACAAGCATCAAACACTAATCCCTTTCGTTGATGACACAGTCGCACGCTGGACAACCTGCACCGCTATGGTCGACTATGAATCGGTGGTTGGTGGTGATAAATTCGGTAACCTCTGGATTGTTCGATGCCCTGACAAGGCGAGTCCAGAAGCAGACGACGGCGGAAATCGCCTCACCAACGCACAGGGTCATCTGCACGGTGCACCAGCCCGATTCGACTCGGTGGCCCACTTCTTCACTCAAGATATACCTACCAGCATCACTAAGGCCAATCTCGTCGTGGGCGGGCAGGAAGTCATCGTCTGGAGCGGCTTGCAGGGCACCATCGGCTCGCTCATCCCCTTCGTCACACGTGAGGACGCTGATTTCTTCCATTCGTTAGAGGTGCAAATGCGTGGTGAAGACTCGTCACTTGTTGGCCGTGACCACCTGATGTATCGAGGCTACTACGTGCCGGCCAAGGGCATTATAGACTGAGACCTTTGTGAGCGATTCAGGTTACTCCCTGAAGATACAAAGCAACGAATCGCGGGCGAGCTCGATCGTTCCGTCAGGGAGATTGAACGTAAAATATCTGTGCGTTTTACCAACCCTTGTCTTCCTTTTTCATACTTGTCATGGAGTGTGCATGCTGACTGATCATAGGATGTTCGAACTCGGTCCGCCTTCTAATGGTGTTACCCGTTACCGAGTCCGCGCGCTCCAATCAGAGCTCATGAGTTTAATGGTTATGGAAACTCGCCTGGTCAAATTCAGCCGAGTAATTGTTAGTACACCAAGATGTCTGCAGCTTACTACTTTGATACCGTCAATGAGAATGAAATATCTGATAGGATTCTACGTACTACTACAGGATCGTCACGGTTTCTACACAACCCTGGGCGTCAAGGTGATTCGCCATATACCAAGCAAGACCGTCCTCCATCCTTCCCTTCCAGTCGCCTCGATCTCGATCACTATTGCGTAGCTTGACCTCCCCTAGCCCGATTTTGCGGTATGCAGTGCCAGAGATCTGACATTCATCCCCAGAAGCCACCGTTAACAGAATTCCAACCATGCTGTTAAATCCCTGTCCATACATCTTACATGCGAGAAGTAAGAGACTGATTGTGTCTCCGAGGACTAACTCTGGTGTGTCACCCGCTGCCGTCAATATATCCGGAAACGCGACACATTCAATTGACAGTTCCATATCCGTTTCGAAGAGTGAGCTATTGCGAAGTTCCGTCTGGAATGGTGTCCCGTCATGTGCGTGGGGATCTAACCGTGACACCGAAACACTCAACATGATGCCACTGATAGTTAGCTCTGCATAAGACACACTGCCATAGGGGTTAGGCGTTGCGGCCGTAAAGTGCACGTCAACTACTTTCGTCTGCGGCAGTTGGTTCATATGAACGGCCATCGAGGTTTCCACAGCCCCAATGACTGAAGCCCAGGACCATGTCGGTGCGTAGTATGCTTCGCGCCTCGATGTTCCAGCCTTGTCTACATGCCAGCAAACTGTCGTTCCAACCCTATCCTTCCACATTCCAGCGATGTACTCTGTTCTCATCAAGGCGGAAAGTGCAGCAGCGACTCCTGACACGGCGGGGAGTCGATCTGTTTCTCGGGTGATAGCGCGCCTTGTAAAAGGGCCAATGATCTCCAGCCAGACAACCAACGGATTCATGATCCGTGAAGCAGTGAAAGGCTTTTTACCCGTTATCATGGCATCTAGGTTGATGAGTAGGAGCGACTCCTTATTTTGGTGTGATCCTGGGCGACATTCGCAGAGATGCATCTCACGACAATGCCATACTAGCTCGTGAGCCGTGAAACGGAGGATTCGACGGGATAAGACGTGCTCTTGGAGCGTCCAAGCTCTCTTCTCGAGTGGGTTGGGGTCACGGGGCCATGGCCCGTCGCCGATGCTATCGATCCAATGCCACTGCGAATCCCACGGTCGGGCGAAGATCTCAACCTCTTCAAACTTTTGGTCATTCTTGGAGGCTGTCGGGAGCGACTTTCGAACGCTGAAAGGCCGCGGTTGGAAGAGCCCTTCGCTGCTGTTATGTGCTGAGGCGGCAGCGATGGTGAGATAAGCATTCTGATAGACATCACACATCTTGGGGGACTCAACGGCCCAATCGTGCTCATCATCCTGGATGATGCAGAGGGAGTCTATCCATAAATACTCGATGTCTAATTTTCGACAAACAATTATCGCGTCTTGGAACGTCTTGGGGAGTCGGCCAAAGTCGATTCTGTGGCAAAACTCGACGAAGCTGGCTTTGGTGGTCTTGAGAGGCATAACATCACCCCAGCAATGGCTGAGAGCGATGTATCGACCACGGTCATTGGGAATGGGCGTACATAGATGAGGGTCTGTATTGCTGTCTCCAACAGCCACAACACGGGTTGGAAACGGCCGGTCTTCGCTGACAACCCTGCAGTCTTCGTGTTCATTGATACAATTTGCGATCCAGCCACGTATCATAACCCAGGTTTCTGTTGAGGCTACGTCGCGTTGAACGTGAGTTCCAGTGCCAATAATGCTCCAAGGAGGTGTAGTGCCTGTGGAGTTGTCAGTATACTCTATGTTTGGTCGCTGAAGTATGCTTACCCGGCAAGCAGTACAATTCGTAATTATCGTAAATAGGCCTTTCGTCGCCGAGATAAAAGGAAACGAGCTCAATCCTTAGGGCTCCATTGAGACCCCACATTAAGGTAGCCCTAAAGTCCCCCTCCTCGCCAAACCAACGACGACCAACGGACCGGTTGCTGTAGTTGATTCCCTGAATATCTAGCCACGACACGTCAAACAGCGCTTACATGGAGGCGGTGGCATCTCTAAATAATGTACAAATTCTGCATCTCGCTGCGGCTCTCTTACAAACCCATGGAAAGTCCATCTTGTGATATGGAAACTCAGTAGTGTGGAAGCCAATGATGGGCTTGAGTTGCAGGCAGATAGCACAGAGAACAGAATCAATTGAGGGATCATCCTCCATCTCAATGCGTTGAAAGAAGACCTGAAATAGGTGTAATTTCTTGCGTATCTTCTGGAGATGCTGACGAAATTCCTTGAAAGGGGTGTTTGGCATCTTCAGGACTGCTATGTCGAGGTTACTGATTGCTCGGTCGAGATACAAGGTCTCTATGGCGAAGCATTGGTTGACGTATGCAGTAGCCATGAGAGAGCCCAATAGTGCATACACATGATGGTATCCGGGCTTATCCGGCATATCTGCTTCCCATGGCCAACTCTCAGTTGGTGGCTTGAGCGATTCGATATTCAAGATAAGGTCATCCAAATTAATACCACTGCGGACTCTCTGGACCATTTCCCTGGCTGTAGAAGCTTCTAGCACACGCGCAGCCATAGTAAGGGCTACGAAGCAACAATACGAGGCTTTATCCGGCTCATCCTTTGTCTCTGTTCCGCTTTTAGGTGCTGGCATCTCCTCTGAGTCAAGACCAGGCTCATCCGAGGCGGCACTGTCTCCAAGGTCCGCGGGATCTTCACAAGCAGAGTCCGCAGCCATGAATGCCGCCTGAACCGCTTCGTAGCATCTCTCCCGTAACTGAGATAGGTCAATTGCCTGATCGCTGAGGTATCCGAATCGGATGGCTCGCTCGCTCGACATTGGATCCGTTGTATTGATGATATCGATGACGTGTTTTCGTAAAAGATCGAAATCATCGATCATGGAGGGAAGCTTATCAAGTTTTAGAATCTTGTCATCCCCGGTGGCTAGGAAAACGCTTTCTTGGTTCTCATTTGTAGCATTATCTGCGTCTTGCTCATTTGTTTCAAGGACGAATTTGCGTCTCGCGAGGTAGATGGGCCGTCCCTTGTAGTACCACGTTTTTCCAGTAGCGTTGTCATCGTTGTTTTCTGAAGGCTCAGTTGTTCTCCTTGGTATCAGCTGAGTCTCTGAAATGGCCTCATCTTCAATGTTAAGCCGGTCTAGGTCATCGCCTAATCTGCTTCCACCAGCAACCTCTTCGTATACTGACATCCTGATGATATCCGGTCTCGCCTGGGGGTGCTTCTCCCTCAACAAAAGATTTAAGTAGGCCACGACTTGACAAAGACTTTTAGCACTCTAAAGGATCGCAATGAATATTAGTATCACACTGGCAGGGATATCGTTCTCATAATCAGACTGCACTCCGTGCCAAGACCACGCCAGTTTTCAGCTTGGATATTTTTAGCAACAATTAGCCGCCCGCAAAGTGAAGCCAAAGAACCTTCAGGTATATAATTGGACGACATTATGTTGATCACAAAGATAAAGCCGTTACTCGACACACCATATTCCCGCTTCACTGGCATGACTTCTGCGTCCAGGGTAATTGGCCTGCTTTGAGTCAAGACAGCTGCCGATGGGGTACCAGGCCAGAGAGTTAGTTACACTACCATTGAACGCTAGCTGTAAGAAGCTGGCGTATGCTTTGCCGTGAGTTATCTTGATCCCCGTCAATGCAGGAGACAGGTTCTCTAGTTTAGGATTATATTCTTCTAAGTTTACCTAAGTTTACCTAAATTGTTTCGGGCCTTATGATCGAATGGTTTAGTCTGTCATAATAACACTCGTAGCCCTACTATGTCGACTTGCATTCAAGTAGTGAGATGCACAGAAGTTTGTGATCTTTTCATATGCACATAAAGATGGGCCATTCAAGATGGGCCAATCTTAAATGATCAGACCACCAAGTTGATAAGGTGCTGACTATCAGGAGCGGAGCTTTCTCTACGCCGGTTAACAAATACTAATTCAATTTCCTTTCTAGTTTAATAGCATAATATAACGACTATTAATCTATTATACAGCTTGAAAGCCTGAATAAAATCCAAAAAACTAAAACCCGATCTTCTAGACAGTCTCACTCAAATCCTTCATCAACTGGAAGGCTCCAGGTGTCTCAACCCAAGAAGCAAGACAATAACTAATCATCAAACAAGCTTCCTCCTTCGTTTCATGCGAGTACATCCCAGGTCGTTGTGAAGCGGCTGACACCGGACAGCTTAACATCAAACGCCAGAAGTGCGGGTTATACTCATTCACAGACCTGTAAAGCTTAACAATCTGGTTCTTAACCTTCTTGATAAGCTTAGACAAATGCTCTATGCTACCCATAAGGATATCGGGACGCGAGGCTACTGCACTGCCGACGAGCTCACTGCGAATGAGTCCCACGATCTCCGGTGGGATAGTACCGTTGAGAGCCCGGGCTGCGTTCTGAGCAGACTGCAAGTCGAGCAGGATTCTCACTTTTATGAGCGTCACAGCTGCGACATGGCCTAAGCTGAGATATTTCCCGTTCGACCAAGTCTCCAACGGTTCCTCCAAAACATCCGCATCCCTGATATCGAGGTATGGCTGGTCCATATCGCCCCAATCGTACTTGGACTCTGAGCCGGTGGTAGCGTACCACTTGACGAAATCATAGGCTTCCTGATCCCTGTTGAGCCGGATGTACAAATGCGGCACAAGATCCCTCACACCCATGTTATCGCCCCGACAGAGACGAAGCATATCAAGAAGATTATCCAACGCCTCTTGCACCGCGTCAATCTTACCACCTGGAGTGCCAAAAACCTGAAGCAGCATGTCGACCATATGGTATCGTGCACGCATATATGCACGCGTCTCATGAATACCCCAAAAATGCCCAACGCCGTTCTCAAAGATATTCGGAGGAGTGAACATATCACCAGGATGGTCGCGAAGCTCCTGCTCCTCCTTCTCTACCGCCTTGCGTGCTTTTTTGATGATGGTGCAGCCATTTTTGTGACGGCTTCGATCAGCTGTTTGGTGGGATGCTCCGCAGTAATACGCGGCCTTGCAGCTCGAGCAGCGCTTCAAAAGATCTTTGTCTGTCTCGCTACAGGCTTCCAGCTCGCAAACTCGGGGAGAGAGCTCGCGTGGTTCTGGCAATGGCATGACGCGTTGTGGTGTGCTTTTTTGCTTTTTGCTTTTTTTGGGTTTGATCTGAGGCGGGGAAAGTAGAGATTGGTGTTTTGGCTATAAATTGAGGATGGAACGGTTTCAAGATTGGAATTACATGTGGCTTGCAGCAGTATATGATGTAAATGTAAGAAATAATATGTGATGGGATGAGATGGGCTTGCTTTTTGACGGTGATGATATAATTGATCGGATGCTTGAGGGGAGGGGCATCACCAGACTCGCACGTGACCAAGAAGTCGGTCGGCTCGGCAGATAGGATAAGGTTAAACTACGTGTATTATCATCAACCGTATAGAAATTTCCATCTGACATTTCCATTTGGCGGATATGTTTCCCGTGTTCAATTCAATAGTTGTTCTTCTAATGACTTCTCATACAAGTTCAGGATATTCAGAATATAAGAAATTTAACCGCTATTTCCCTCTCTTCTTATCATAGCGCTATCGGCTTACACGTCTTTATGCTGTTGGTTTATTACCGTTCTATTTCCATCCTTGCATTTGCTCCTCATAAATAATAATAAGTTACAAAATTAATTGAAAACATGAGAACGCATTATAACTTGTTACTTATTTATCATCATGAAGTCTAAAAGTCAGCAGTTACAACAACACTCTCGGCCATCAGATGCTGATGATCTATAGCTCTGCTTTCTCGCAACCTGCATCGCCTTTTGTATCTCACCTTCATGCTCAAGCTATTCAAAACCGGAACTTCAATTCTGCTCATCGAGACCAGCAATTCTGGTTCATCCTGAATACTGGGTCGAAGGACTCGAACAACTAATGGCCGATCGGCTCGCCCGATATGATACGACTCTGAATCTTGCAAAGTCCAATTTGCCAGTGGCGTTGTCGTTCCTTTCTTGACTGGCTGGTCTTGGCAGAGTGAGACGGCCGTCCAGAACAAGGCTGTGGCGTTAACCCATGGCTCTGCCCGACCTCGACATGTTACTGAGCCTCTTTCGTAGCACCTCGCCGCCACATAAGCGAAGGTCGCTGCCTCTTCGGAGTCAGCAAGTATTTGAGTCCAGAAACTCTGTCTTTGGATGGGTATTTTGAAGCATTGCACTGGCAATTCCGCCGAAATGCAGCCAACAACGAAATTTTCACCCCGCCTATCTACACCTGTGTCTTGCAATGAAAACAGGACGGCAAATGCGAGAGTCTCGAATTCCTCCTGCAGCTCATGGTCTAGCTCTTTGAAGCGTTCTCTGAAGTTATCATCTCGCAATATCTGCACGATGTTACGATCTTCGAGCGTCTTCCAATGGCGGGGTTGAGTGGCGAGATCTGCAACGTAAGTGGGTAGGACATCGGCGAGGAGCTCTCGCAGCCGTACTCTTCGTGCGATGCCAGTACAGAAGCTGACCTGGACAGCGAAAGGACCTTCCAGATCGGCCATGGAAAGTGACCTGTTGGCAAGAATGTTGGACTTTTTGGTCTGACCCAGTCTCTTTACCCACGTCTGCGCGAAGTTCAATATTCCTACTCCGACTTGTCCAGCCTGCGCACCAACCGCTACCTGCCTTTCAGACACTTCCCAGAAGCTTGGGTAGGTTCCTAGCTCCTGCAACCATGAAAAAGCCATTTTAATCCGTTCCTGTGGGGTCACTGTGCAGGTCGGATTTATCGAAACTCTTGATCCGATAACCAACTTTTCGTTGCGAGGGAAAGTTGAAGCGAATGGCGTATTGACCGTCGATGCACGGGCCCAATGAAGAACGGGAGCCTGATTGTTTCCTGCAGAGGTGGAGGTGATTAGGCCACCACCAATGTATATTGCGTGGAGGTTTTCAGTGTCATTTTTTGGTGTCAGGAAATCTCCGGGACCCCAGGTATCAAGCAGATCTTCAGGGCAAGCCTTCAAGTCGAACTTCTTATCAGAGTCTGAGAACACCTTCGATCTCTCGAAGGCCTCAAAGTACTGAAAGGCAAAGACCCGGCGCTGCACCATCTCGCCGAAGCAGCTCAAATCAGCGGGAGATACAAGTATACAAGGACCAGTAAAAGATGGGCCCCAAATCTGGTTTCCTATAAGCAGTACACGCTTTAAAGGGGTGTCCAGAAAGAAAGGCCTAAACGGCTCGCAATGACCTTGAGCGTAAAGAGCGAAGGCAAGAGAAAAGAACTGTGCAGTCAGTGAGCTCAGTAGCTGTGGATCCAAGTTCCCGAGACTGGCTTCTGAGTTTGCGCGTGACGTTAGTGCTTCCAGTCCTAATCGCCTCCCAGGCTCTATTCGCTGCAGCTCAACTAGGTCCTCTTGTCTTGCCAGGCATGTGAAGGAGTCGCAACATCCACCAACTTGCTGAAGGGTGCTGATGGCCTTCCTCAGATGCTTTCTAACATTTGGAAGAACCTGAAATGATTGGCTATTCATCAACGAGACGATGGCAGTTGAGTTAGCGTCTTCAAATACCACAGACCCAAACTGCAGGTTTGGCGACCCATCAGGCATAGGGCTAACCCCTCCAACACCACATAGGTACTGAATAGTCTCGCGAACAGAGTTCTCGGATTCAGCCTCGTGACTCATCAAAGCCTGGCTTGGCTGCCATGATACTGTCGGTGTTGCCTCATCCTCCTTGTACCTGTGGAGACATCTCGAGATATGAAAGTCATGCTGATAATTATCAACATCGGGCACGTTGATCCTGGAGTATATCCATGGGCCATGCTGGGCCCTTTCCAGTAGTTCATCGGCGATTTCATCCAATGAAAGACCTATTGCTTTCAGCTCCAAGAGCCATGAATACTCGCCAACGGCAACTTTATCAAAGGTGTTCCTCAAGATATGATGGACTCTATCATGGTCAACATCAAGAACCGCAATCTTGAGAGGTCGAGTCCATTGGTCCATGTCGCATAGGTCAGTGTAGGACTCAGGGATAGTGGAGGAATCATCGTTCGGGTCATCAAATGTGGTTTCCTCGTAGTGCGAAGTATTGGAAGGGAGAGTAGAACGGAGAGTGCTCGCGTCGTTGACTTGAGGGTCGGTATCACTAAAAGGCGAGCCATTGTATATTGCACTCAAAGCGTTGCCAATCCAGGACTGCCTGATCTCTGCAGATGCCCAGGGCTCGGAAGCTGACAACGCTAGAAGTTGTTGAAGTATTAGCTGCGCCTGTCCTTGGGAGACAACTTTATCGACATATGGGGACGGTATTGCTGTTGAGGGAAAGCATGCCTCCCACATGGTGTACCACTTGTCGATAATCCCAGAGGCCGCTTTCACCTCCGATCTGAGTTTTTCAAATTCTTCAGGCAGCAAGACTCCCGTTTGCTCAATAGTAGCTGGTTGAGTGCTGGCTTCGCAAGCCGTCATATGGTCGTAGAGTCTTCTTTCAGCACCCAGTCCACGAAATTCATGGCGGCACCATTTACAATAAACATTTATATATTCAGGTGTATTGGTGGTCTCCCCAAGAACAACTTCGCTCAGCAAATGCCGCCTCCCAATATGCTGCGTGACATATGCTATAGAAGACATTCGAATGGCTCGACACGACGAATATTTTTCGGGCGCGCGCCTATAAAAAGGGCATACGAGACTCTCGCGTGGTAGGTGATCGTCAGGAGACGGAAATCTGAGGCCGTGCAACCCGCTCCCTCTGCGACCTCGGCCATCTCTGTCATTCCCACCAGACTTGTCATCGTAGCCTTTCTCCTGATGCTTCTTCCTGCTATTCTGATCGCTATCGGTTGGGGCGTTCATTGGAACAAAGGGTCTGCCATCAGCGATATGTTGGCCGTCTCTTGTCGAGCCCAACCCGCCTCTTTGCATGGCGTTGGGCTGATGGTTCCCTAGGTTGACACATCTTAGCACGAGAAGACACTAGAAGAGTTATGTCATCAGAGCTACCTACCGTCTTTATCAGCACCTGAGCGATGCGGAATGTTCATGATGCAAAAGGATTTGCAGGAATGGAGTATCACAGACAGCTCGAGAGATAGTTGCAAAGCTGAGGTTATTAAAAAACAAAGAGGACCTGGCTAGCTCTCAGCTTTAGGAGAGAGAGGGGTTTTATTCCAAGCTGACGTTTTCTGCCTCGTTTTTCATTAGGCAACAAGGTTGTTTTCAATCTTAATTTCAGCCGCAGAGTTGGCGAACCACTAATGTGGCCAGCCACCCCACGAGGCAGACTTCATAAGTGGCTGCAAGATGGTCGGACGCATTGGCCGCCCAGGCTCTCGTAAAATGAGAGCGCACAATATGCCATAAATTCATGATCAATAACATCAACAGGTTTTATTTGAAGCTGTTGCTGTAATATTCGAATCCCGAGATATATTCCTTGTGTAATGCGATACTTCTGAAACTCTTTGGCAGAAACTATTGATAAACTAAGACAAACGCCGTGATTTCCCCTCTTTGCACATTCCTTTCCCCTTGTTACCGCTGCATTTCAGCAATCGCTTTTTTCGACCAAGCCCAAATTTGCAAACGCTATCGTGAATCATGGTACCTGATTCTCTGTGACTCGATGACGTCCTTTTCTGTGTTTTCTATCAGAAAGGGTACGGCACCTGCTTATCCTTACTACAGCAGGCCACTGAAGATGCCGACATTCCTTCAGCCAGCTTACAGGTCGGGCATCTCTTCCCTCAGGATCCTTACTTTCCGGTCGGAATTGAGCTAGGTAGCACTGGACTACTGGCAGCCACATCAACATGGGTTCCTGGGAAAGGATCCTGTGATTTGCCGCCCTTCGAGCAGCCTGTTCGAATGTTGGCGCATGTTGCTACGTCTACCAGATTGTTTACCTCGACCGAATTTCCTCTTCCACCATCTATCTGGTTCAAGCAAAGTGACAATCATCTCACAGTCCTTGTTCTCGCATGGGCGTATGCTTTGTGAGCGCGATGGGCCGAGATTTTCTCTCAAGCGTTGCCACTGGAGTACACTGATAGTCAGGCTGAGTGATTGGCCACGCTTCCTTGCAACACAGAAGCAGTGGTAGATGTTGGAAACGTCAGCGACGACGCTGCACGGTGGTGGGCAGCTGTCCTTTCACTGGGCCAAGGTTGGAAGGCTTGTATAGTGTGTGGACGCTATAAATTCATGTCTCCTTGCTCCTCAACACTGATATCACTCCCAGCCATACGATTATTCAGCGCCTCGAGGAGTAAAACGCCGGGTTATCAACGCTGCCCAAGTTTTGAGACGGCAGTTCAGTACATTTCGGACTATTGTACACTCCATTCTGCTCACGATCAAAACCGTGTTGCTTTTGCCACAGCCCTCATGCTCCCGTTGGCCAACTATGCCAGGATAAGCGTCATACTTCCGGTACCACGAATGTGCACTACGCCTTCAGCAATCAGTTCAAGCGCAGAATCGACAGACGAGCCAATATGTGGACCAGACATCCGGCAGTTCGACAGACTCCTCACCTTGTCCTGCAACCCTCTCGGAGTAAAGTCCATTCTTGGCAGTATTCTTTTACGACCCTAGCATACTATACAATGCTTGTGGCCCATGGTTGCAAGGTACTGCCACTGTCCTCCAGCCGATACAAGACCTAGATATTCTGAGTCGGATGTTTTCCCTTCGAAGCCTTCATCTGAGCTTTTTATGGCTTGGTGCCATCATTGCTGGCTTGCACAGGGGTTTTTTGAGAGGTCCCGGAGGCCTCCTCGGACTCAACAGGATCGATATTCATGAAGCGGCTTGGACCGGTACCCTGATCTCCTTCATTCAGGATCACGTCCCTCAACAACCAGAGAGCACTACTTTAATCTCACGCAGGCATGTGGCCACACTCGCTTTCCTTACCTAGGGCATATCTCAATACAGGTTCCCATCAATATTTCCATATCCCCCTCTTGGCTCAACAGCTGTTGAAGATAACGTTGAATCAAGTCAATGCCTTTCCTGAGAGGCTTCGGATGACCTTCTTTAATTGCAATACCAATGGTATAACCGGATACACGGCAGTGACTGGCGGAAGTTCCGTTGCAATGATTCATGCTCATGAGATTAATAGTACTCGCTTTTATACAGACATGGACGCTGCTTATCCACGCGGCTTCTTTATCTATATGCCACTTGACGATGGAGAATACGTGACTGAGATATGTCGAAGATATGCGCTAGCAGCGGGAAATTGCATCTCGGCCTGTCTCGTGGTAAGATACCAATTCCTTGTGTTTTCAGGCACTCGATTGTATTTGTGGCTAACATTGATGCGGTAGTTCATTACGAATAAAGATAGAAGAACCCTCTTTGGAACAAGCGGCCCACCAGAATCATGCCTAGTGCTCGATAAGATTATAACGCCTGCGCCTAACGGCACGCAGATATGGTTCAACGATTCAACGTCGGTGCAGGCGAAGTCACTCAGATATCTTGCATCTGATGGACTTGTGCCGCCCGCTCAGCGTCCTTTCCCCCCCTCGCTTATACCAAACCCTCCCTACTTCTGGACCCAGAACACTGAGTTATGGCTCATATCGTCATGCAGTATGGAAGGAATCGTGGATATGACTCTCTGCAGAGATACAGCATTCGACCATCGACCAATCACCGGGATCTTGCTGCAATATGAGAATGGTCACAGGGAATGCCTGGGCCAATTTCGCTTTGATAAGGACCTCAAAATGGTGCGAGTAGAGCATACAACGGACCTGTATATTGGTAGTTTGAGGACCACATCTTCATACCTCTATATCGCAGACATAGCTACCTCTTCACTAGAAGACTATAGAGGCAGGGATTGGATGCGAGTTTCTCGACATGGGACTCTTGAATGGTGGTCGTCTCTTCGTCATTCCATAGTGCGCTACACATCTACTGCAGGACAGTTCACCAACTTGGAAACATGATTTTGAGATAAGAACTATATCAGGCAAACGCGGGTACTTTACAACAATATTAACCGATCCTGTCCCGGGTGTAGTAGGTGATGCCTCGCCGAGAACTGATCCATGCCACCTTTCCATTGTATATGACTTCCCTCCAGTCATCTTTGGTAGTTCTCTTCTGGCTGCCATTGATGTCGCCAAAAAAGTATTCAGTTGATCTTCTCAAGTGAGCAACCCGACTGACATGAACTTTGATGAACTGGTCACTGACAGAACACGCCTGCCCATATTCCGCAACAGATGAGGCTGGACTCTGCGAGTAGTATGACGATCCTGAAGTACTGGCCTCACTATATGTTCCCCTTGTATATCCCCCTTGCCATGTAGAAGCTTGGTATCCTTGCTGCATATCTGGATATCCCCCATAGCCAGCTTGGCTGTATCCGATCTGGTGATACCCACTTTGGCGGAGAGATTGACTCGGAGCAATAGGCGTTCGGCGAAGGGGAGGACAGGCTTTGACGGTTTCCACAAATCTCGCGAGTGTTTCGGCCTCATAAGAGTCCGCATCGATATATTGAGAACAGGCTGCATCAGCGGGACCACCGTTGAATGGCACGAGCGATAGAAGGTCAAATCGGTAAACAGTCCAGCAGCGGAAGGAAACGCCAACTGTTGTCATAACGTATACATATTCCAGATCATTTGCTCTGATGCACCGTTTGGCGGCATCCAGCGCTTGACACTCGACTTGCCTGACGCTACCGGTTGGGCGCTTAAACTCAATACAGAGCACAGCCGACAAAGTATCATGTATCTCATCATATCTCTTCACCACCGCATCGACCCTTCTGCGGGACTCGTCAGGAGGCACCTCACACGTGATCATGTATTCGTCTTCATGGAATGCTCGCTGCCACCAAACCTGCCAGAATGTGGAGGACTGGTACTCGATGTCTTGAGCAGCTTCCCTGTAAAGTTTTCGAAGAAGGCCAGTGGATGGCACGACACTCATTATGGGTGGTGTTGAAGAAATGAGGATGAATATTGAATATTACTAGTATTGAAGGGATAGAGTGGTCTTGAGTGGATATATATAAAGTAGAAGTAGGATTAAATAGTTATAAAACGCATGGGAGAGTTTTGAATAAGCATTGTTGGGATAGAAAGGTATGCTCTACGGTTGATACTTCGGCCTTTAAGTAGTGGACAAACTTCTATTTTATAGATTAAGTCGAGCCGTAAGCTCTATCTCCAACCTTGGCAGACTTTCTTAGTATAGTGGTTGCCGCCCAGATGAAACATGATCTCGTTCATCCCTTAAGAAACCCAACCGCTGCAGCAAGCGCCGACATTATGAACATGTTCCTAAATTGGATTTTAGTCGCGCGCCATGATTCGTGGGGGTTGAACTTTAAATACTTCGGCTATTTCCACTTTCACAAAGCGTATCGCCCAGGCGGGCCAAGTTTGGCCGCTGTTGGCTGTATAAAACACAACCAACAAGTTGCCTATTTCGGGTGGATTTGCCCGGCTACGTCCAGTTCTCATGTCTGGAAATCCGCCCTTCCACGACAAGATGAACTTCATATCATGTAGGATATCAAAACGAATCGTTTTTTGTTACCCATGTATCTTACCCTCGGGGAGCAAGAAAATAAGGACTTAAAAGAAGATGCTCAAATAAACTGAGTCAAGAGTCACCTCAACCTCGGCCAAGTTACCAATTATTTTTATCACTTAGAGTCAAGGTCCTAGTTTTCTTGCCTCCCCTAGCTTACTCTGTACATTGCCCAACCTATCTCCTTACATCTCGTGGAGATAAAGCAATAGATTGTGGGTGCGCAGGGGACTATATCTTTATCTGCAGCTTTCATGTTGTTCAACTGTAGAGTCTTATTTGAATTGCATCTCCCGCTCCGGGGGTTCAAAGGCCGTCTTGTTGTAGCATCAAACTTTAAACGGACTTTCGTGTTATCTACATTTGTGCGACTGACGATGCTTGGAAAGGCAAAGAAAGCTAACGCCTCTCCTTCAAGTGATCAGAAGGTTGATGGGAGATTAGTATAATTTATTATGCTTCGAGACAATAAAAGTTCAGTCCCTTGAGTCTAATGTCAAATGGCTTCTTCCCAGATCGCCACGGCTATTATTACCTAAAACAACCATCGCAAAGGAAGTGTCCATTGTGCAACCCATGTATTGAAATGCGAGAGATCGTTTCACAAACTACCCAGAGGGGATCGCCATATCCTAGGTGTCATGATTCATATGCTGACCCTCGTCTATCCAGCTCCTCAAGCCGTCGGTATTCACAATCTCGCTCCGATCGAGGTATGACAGCACTTTTGTAAACTCCTGGATGTACTCCGACACCCGGCGGGAGAGTTGTCTGTCCATCTCAAATGGACAGTTGAGTAGCGAACTGGCAATACTGCGGACTTTGTAGATCTAGCATTACCTTTAGTACTTTCTGACGAGAAGTTGAGATGGGACTTACAAGATATAAACCGTTGGGCTCTAGGTAAGCGTGCGGAATGCTATGGAGAATGTGGAGTAGTTGGCGAGCTACGTCTTCACGATCTCTCCAGTTTTGCTTCAGCTGCGTTGTAATATACGAATCGCCTCCCTCTCGATCTTTCATTTCTTGCAAGGCGACATCCATCTTGTCAAGGAGAAAGTTCTGAAGCCATAAGTGGCTGACGTGCAAGTTAGCTCTGGTGCTTTCGTTCTGCAAATGCTCGATATGAGCCTCAGTAAAAGCACCTTGCCGCCGATCACTACTGTCAAAGGGTTGGTAGTTATCGCCCGGTCCCCATTGGCGCATGTGCGTGGGCAAACCGTCAAGTATATACCGCAGTTGATCAAGAAGATCTCTTAGCTTCGACAGACGCTCTTCTGGGGACCTACCAAACCCGCAGTTGCAACCATCATTGACCATGGACTCTCGCATACTCAAGAGGAACGCGCGAGATGCCATGATGAACACTGTAGTGGAGTGAAATGGGGCATCGTCTGCTGACTCAGTGTTGTTTGGTAACCCAACGGATGGTGTTGATGGAAGCTGGCCGACGATTCCTGTCTCGGTGATGTTCTCGTCGACGATGTTGAGAGGCTCCAATGCAGCGAAATTGACATCTCGGATGGTATAGTTGTCGAGATATGTTAAGTAATTGGATCTGCCCGGTTGGATCTTGGAGTGTCTGCATGTTTGTCAGTCAAGACCAGTAGTCAGCAGCGGTAGACTTACGCGAAAGTATAGAGCTGTAGCCAAAAAGACTTCTTCCGTAGTTGTGTCTCGATGGGATTCAAGCCCTCGTACTCAGATACAAGATGCATGCCTAATAGTCGCGCAAGCTGCATCGACTCTGCTTCGAACATTCGGCTTTGGTTGATCTGGCCAACTTGAAACGCCCCGATCGAGAGACAATATGCTGTAGCCCACTTTCGATGGCTGATGTGATCCCAGTAATCCGCGGGCCGAAGACGGATACACATCTGAGAGCAGTGGCTGATCGTAGCTGTGCGAGTGCCAAATCGAGCTGCCAGAGCGTGGTAAGCGTCAAACTTTGATGGCAGCAAGCCGACAGTCAGCGAAGCTATTGATACGAATAGCAGTAGAGTGTCGAGGTCCGTGATATCCTTATTCGTCGCCAAGTCGGCGCGGAACGTGGGAAGGTGAACAACAGGGACGAGTGGGTATATATGGTCGATGTAATCAGCCATTATGGTCATGAACAAGCTCCGGGGACATATTTCATCCGTCTGGAACTGATGCTCGAACAGTTCGACATTTTGAGGCTGGTTGAAATGCGTGACATGGCTGGGAATTGGTGGATGGCTCGGTGACTGTGCATTCGGCGATGATCCAAATGCCAGAGTCAGATGAGAATTGCCAAGAGGCCTCGGTACTTCTGCATGGAGCGTATCCTCTTCTTCGTAGTGGGTTGGACTCTCGACGTGTAACTCTGGGGAAATAACTGCTGGTGGCTGAGTCGTCCTGATAGTTGTTAGCCAGCTTTCATACGACGCTTCAAAAGCTTCGCTTAGGCTACCTTCTTCTCTTTGGACCCCTAGGCCTTGTTGGTATGTCAAAGCTACACTGAATATGCAACCTCGAGCATCCAACGCAATGCGACGCTGTTCCTGCGCCATCCCTTGGAAACACGCACTTCCTCCGCCGAGCACGACACGCATCACATGCCCTGGTACTCAACTGTCTCACCTTTTCTCCGCGAGCTGCGATGGACTCATCAGCTTCGTTGTCGGTCGACAGCAGTGACGTGCTGGGGTCTGCGTCTGTCGATTCCATGATAGGTAACCGATCAGTCGGGTCAATTTTCTGGGGTTGACGAGGCGGAGAAACACAGACTGCGGAGTTAATTATGACCCGCTGAAATGGTTGGTGGGTGTCATGTGCCGCTTGGACTTTTTTCGTTAGTTCGTTTTGGTCGGAGCCGCAATTCTGGGCCCAAATCGGCGGAGAATCTCATAATATTCGGCGAAAAGGACGATGCCTTCTGATCAGATTAATCGACGTGCATTAATTCGGCTTGTGTAAGTACGAACTATTGAGAATCTATCAAAGTTTGACTTGTTGTAATACTCCGCTACGTTCTGGGTTGTGTATGTGCTGGGAAGCCATAATTCACTTGGCCGTGATGTTTTAATCATCCGGCTCACTTCACGTGGATGGGCATCACACCCCTCGGCAATTAATATGAAACCAGACTTGAGCTCAGGATAGCAAGAGTTGGATGAAAGTAAAATGTACAAGTTATTTCTTACTTTATCTGATCAATCATTGACGTATAATAGAATTGATATTGGTATTTCGTAGGATGTAGGGTAGTTGACTTTCTTCATGACCGAAGTCCCCGCCATGTCGTCGCGTTCTGGACCGTAAACGTCTTCTCCAGAAACTCACATCTACTACTTGTACCCACCAGGACAATATAATCTCCTGCGTCACTGCACCAATAATCCTCTCTCTCACTCCAATAGCTCGTCGCGCGTAACACATCCAGCTCAACCTTGGCCCTGCCATTTGCTCCTGCATCCAGGTTAACCTTGGCAAAGCCCTTGAACTCTTTGCTAGATCTCGTGATTGTATCGAGAGCAGATGCTGTGAGCGGTGTTGGGTGAGGCGGCTTGACGTAGACTTGCACAACAGCAGCGCCGGAACGCAAGCCTGTGTTCGTTACCTTCACACTCACTGTCAACTTATTGTTCTCTGGCTCCCCATGCCCTTCGACGTGGAGATCAGAAAGTTCAAAAGTGGAATAAGACAGTCCATGTCCAAAAGGGAACAAGGGCTCAATGTCAAGCGTGTCATACCAGCGATAGCCGACATGCACGTCCTCGCTGTACAGCACCCGGCCTCCTTCTGACCGGAAGCTCAAGGTGCTGGGGTTATCTGCCACGCGTCGGGGCATCGTGATTGGTAGTTTACCGGACTAGAACTGTTAGAAAAACAATATGATGAGACTGGGATTGACTTACAGGGTTCACAGCACCGAATAGCACATCAGCGATGCCATTACCGGCCTCGTTGCCGCCGAACCACGCTTGCGCAATGGTACTAGCTTGCTCCACCCACGGCATCGAGACAGGCGTGCCACTCTGGATAAGTACCACCGTATTGGGATTCGCTTGTAGCACTGCGGAGATCAGATCATCGCTGCCAGGCGGTAGAGACATGTTTGCGCGATCTTGACCTTCGCTCTCCCATTCTCCGCTCGTCCCAACGCAAAGAACGACTTGATCAACGCTCTTGGCCAAGTCAACAGCGTCTTGGAGTGCCTGTCGCGGCTCAAGTCTGGGACAGCCTCCGAGGCGCATGCCGCCTTGTCCAAAGTCAACGACTCCCGAGACCTTGAGATCAGACGTCTTGTCGCAGCCCCACCGCACGACGACATTGTAGCTCTTGCCACCGTCAAGCAACTTGCTGCCTGTCTTCTCCACGGTACCGCAACCAAGGAACGAACTGCCTGGCTGTTGGTCAACGACATTTGAGACTACCAACTCGCCATTAATGAAGAGCTCGCCGGTACCGTGGACACAGAGTCCAAAGTCCCATTCTCCGGACTTCTCAGGAGTCAAGACTCCCTCCATCTCAGCGTACCAAATCTGCTCCAGCGCTGGGTGCTCATAATCCACGAACCAGATATTTGAGTCGTCCAAGATTCTCGTTTCGAGGACTTTTCGTGTATCTGGTCCGGAGCTGGGAGGCGGATCATTGTATATGCGTAAAGTGAACCCTTGACGCAGTTCATCAACTGTCTTCAGCAGCTTGCCTATTTGCGGCAGTGAGCGATGGCCGTAAAGTCCCTTGGTGAAAGAGACATCTTTAGCGATGCCCTTGATACCCTCCAATGGAGAGACAGTATGGTACGCTCGAAGACTTGCACTTCCACCGCCACAATAAGTGCTGATGTCGGCATTAGGTCCAATGACCGCCACCTTTTTCGCAGGATCCAGAGGTAAAACTCCTCTGTCATTTTTGAGCAACACCACCGACTCAGCAGCTGCCTCTCGAAGAAGTCGAGTGTTCTCGACACTCTGAAGTAGAGTCTCCGGCGCATTTGGTGGAATGCTCGTGTTCTCAATAGAATGCTTGACTAACTTCAAGACATTCCGTACACGCTCATCCAAGGTTGATCTTTTGATCTTATTCGATGTAACAGCGTGAACCAAAGTCTCACCGCGCCATCTGGTAGGGCCCGGCATTTCGAGATCCTGCCCCGCGTTGATAGCCTCAGTTGTGCTGTACGTGCCGAACCAGTCGCTGACGACTAATCCATCCCATTTCCACTCGTCGCGCAAGATATCTTGCAGCAAGTGATAATTATCTGGCGCGTGTGTACCGTTGACTTTGTTGTACGCCGTCATGAAAACCCTTGGACTGGCCATCTCAACAGCAATCATAAACGGAAGAAGATACACCTCCCTCAGCGCCCTCTCCGTTACTTGCACATCAACAGCCATCCTCGCACTCTCCATATCATTACAAGCAAAATGCTTCATCGTAGCAGAAACACCATTCTTCTGCACACCGCGTACATAGTGCCCCGCCAAGATACCCGAGAGAATAGGGTCTTCGGAAAACGACTCAAAGCCTCTTCCGCCTAATGGTCCTCTCTGAATATTGACAGTTGGGCCAAGAAGGACATGAGCACCTTTAGCGTGAGCTTCGTCTGAGAGTAATTGCCCCAGACGGTTGATTAGGTCAGTGTTCCATGTTGCGCCGAGGGCGGTGCCGCAGGGGATACATGATGATGGGGTGCTGTCGAAGAAGTGAGTTCCTCGCACGCCGTTGGGGCCATCTGAGAGGCGGATTGGGGGTATGGAGAGGCGCTCAATTGCTGCTGTGTGCCACCATCCTACTCCTTCGAATGCTGTTAGCAATAAGCTTGACAAGAAATGAGTTAATGGCTTACCGGCTGTGAGCTGGACCTTTTCCTCAAGGGTCAGTTGCTGTATGAGGGCCTCGACATCCATTCTAGGATACCTCATCTCAATTGCTAGCAGGTGATAAATGATGATGTGATTGATGATTGACAAGGTAAGGGACTCTAGCTTCAGTGGAAATGCGATTTACTAACCTAAAATGAGAGTGAGCTATATAGTTCATGAGCATGATGGCGGCTCACCATTGCGATCCTCGTGCCCCATCATGAGACGTTAAATCTCCGCCAGATGCACAGCCAGTCCACATTTTATCCAAGACTGCACTGATGATCACGGCACCTCTATCATGCAAGATATCCACATTCCAGCCAGTTTCTTGCATGATGCGTCGACTATTTCTCCCCGAAATCATCTGCCGTGTTCTTTACAGGGGGCGGAGAAATACACATCAAGCTAAATCTCAATTCTCCGCCTCATAACACTCTTCTCCAAATTCGTTACGTGAAATCCCCACCAGCAAATCTCCGCAATTCGTAATTTTCTAGCGGTATGGGGAGACGCGAAAAACGTCTGATTCCCCATGGGCAGCATTTACTCTGGGGTTGTGACAGAGCTTAGTGTGCCATGTGACACTTTAAATGGTATGGAGTATTTTGGTGGATTTTTTCTCGTTTGTCAAAGGCGTCTATGGGAGGAGTATATAGACTTGCATATATCCCCAGCATACCGTCAATGATCGACACAGGCTTCTGACAACAGTCTTCAACTATCTCTTAAGATTAGTACTCTATTTTCTTCATTCTTTTCTTCCAACAATTAGAGCTACCCTTAGGTCTCTGCAGCCACATGGGCGCCGTCACTGCGGTTGGCCATGCGCCATCCCATCAACCATGGTGGAAGACGAGCCACTTGATCAAGCTCAACTCCATCATTCTATCTCTTGTTCTATTCTGTAAGTCCTGTCCTCACCAACCCCCCTTTCACCCCATGTACATCCCTGACCTCTTCAACAGCCTCAGCAAATGGCTACGACGGCGGCCTCATGGGCTCCATCCTCGCCCTCAACACCTGGAACACATTCATGCACCACCCGACCGGCGCATATCTCGGCTGGATGACGGCAATCTACTGGCTCGGCAACGGTCTCAGCACGCCACTCGCAGCGTGGTGCTCCAACCGCTACGGCCGCAAGCCCGGTCTCTACGCGGGCTACTTCTTCCTCATAATCGGCGTCGGAATGCAAGCTGGTGCGCCCAACGAGAAAGCCTTCACGTACGCTCGACTGTTCATCGGCTTCGCTGCTGGCTTTTTGGGAAACTCTGCGCCTGTTCTTATCAACGAGATCGCGTATCCTTCGCATAGAGCTATTGCCAGTGCGCTGTTTATGTGTGGATGGTATGTTGGTGGTACGATCTGTGGATGGGTTACTTTTGCCTGTCGCGTTATTCCAAATGACTGGTCCTGGCGCATTCCTGTTCTGCTTCAAATCTTCTTACCCCTCTGTGCGCTGCCGGGTTTCCTGATGGCGCCGGAGAGTCCGAGATGGTATGTTAGTGTTGGACGACTGGAAGAGGCGACGGATGTCATTGCGAAGTATCATGCTGGAGGGAACAGGGACGATCCGATTGTGAGCACGCAGATGATGGAGATTGAGGCTGCTATCACGGCGGAGAAGGATGCTGCCAATAGTGCGTCTTATCTCGACATGTTCAAGACCAAGGGAAACCGACATCGATTGTTTATCTCGGTCACGCTTGGTTTTGTCGCTCAGTGGGCGGGCAATGGCGTGGTTTCGTACTATCTGCCTCTTGTGCTGACCTCAGTGGGTGTCAAGACCACGACAGAGCAGACTCTTATTTCTGCTTGCCTCAACGTCTGGAATCTTCTCTGGGCTACTGCTGCAGCAGTCAGCGTTGATCGCCTTGGTCGACGATTCCTTTTCTTGACTTCAGCGAGTGTCATGTTCTTCTCATTCGTTATCGTCACTGCACTCAGCGCATCTTTTGCCAAGTCTGGCGCTTCATCAGTTGGATTGGCTGTTGTGCCATTCCTGTTCATCTTCTTTGCAGGATATGACGTCGGACTGTAAGTTTCACTGGTGTCTCGAGATGGTCACAGCTAACATATTTAGAACACCATTCCTTGTCGCCTACCCTTGCGAGATCTGGCAATTCTCTCTCCGATCTCGCGGTCTTACGGTGGCTTGGTGTACTACAGTCGCATCAATCTTCTTCAACAGCTTCGTCAACGCGATTGCTCTCGATGCGATTCAATGGAGGTATTACATTGTGTTCGCCGTGATTCTATTCATCTTCATCTTTGTGGTCTACTTTACATACCCTGAGACGCGAGGACATACCTTGGAGCAGATGGCGGTTATCTTTGATGGTGAAGATGCAGTGCCATCTCAGGCTGTTGCTCTGGAAAAGACTGATGTCGAAGAGAAGGAATAATGACTGGAATGTTGAGATAAGATAAGGCTTGTTAGTCATCAAAACAAGCATCGTCGATCGTCGATCTAATGACATGATTGCTGATTGATTGGTTGATTCTGAATCTGACGTTTTAGGCTGCCGCTGGTATCAATGACGTCAATGTGAATGCATCATGTGCTCGCTCTCTTCGTAAGCTTGATTCCTCAAAAAGGCTTCTCTCCCCTTCCTTTCCCCTCTTCTTCTGCACCAACGCTTGCTCTCAATCAAATCACCAAATAACATTGTAAAAGGTTGTCAATATGCTCAACAACGCTGTCATCGCCTTCCTCCAGCTCTGGCTTGCTACGCTTGCCTTTGCTGCCCCCATCGCTGACGAGGTCACCGTCACTGGCGCTGAGCCCTGGCACTATGGAACTGGTGGTGGAATTATCGGTTTCATCATTCTGGTTCTCGATATCCTTGTCTGGAGTATGTATTCCCATGTCTCCCCGCTGTTTAGGCCATGCTAACAAATGTACAGTTGAGGTCCTCCAGTCGAACCGCCCCGTCTCACACAAGATCCTCTGGTGTCTCGTTGTATTCCTCTTCCCTGTCGTCGGAATGATCATCTACTACCTCTTCTCCAACCGCAAGTCTCACATGCGCAACTCTGACTACACCCCCGTTCCCTAAATGCGTCGCGCATCAATTGACGACTGTCACGCGACACACAACAAGACCACAAATGAACGGATGGGGCTGGGGAATGACGTACGAGGCAACGGGAACATGGAAGTGGAAACGGGCAACAATTAAACCAGATAGCGACAAGTTTTTATGGCGATGAATTGACGAAACATTTACTAGTGAGCTTTGAAGTATGCCTTGCAGTCGTGAGACTATGGCCACGACCATGGCTGTGTCATTCGCCTAACCAACAATCAACGAAATTGACTTTCTGCCTGTTTCAATTCCCCGTTAGACTGCATAATAAACACATTTTCTGCCTTGACTGACTAACTATCCCGGTTTATTCCATTTACTTGCACGACCAACTGCATATGCACGTCTACGCGCGCGACAAGTGAAACGCCAGCATGGCGAAGCATCTCAGCCGGCCACTTGTCACGACCCAACACCATGTACTTAGTTACGCAAAAACCCATACCAATCGCCATCAGTGTAGTGTCACACACAAACAATTCCAATTTCATTTACTGCCTACAGCGCTTTGCAATTCGCAATGTCACCCAATCAACGCGAGATCCAGCGACAGCTGATGAAAAAATACAACATCATTTTTGATGGACCAATGGACTCAATCTCCAATCCTCAGTGGCCGAGCAATTGCAACACTATTTTTGACCACATTCGGCAACTTGGCAAAACTGATTACTCCGAATACCGTGAGAGCATATCCGCAGATTTCACACGCTTCCCATGGAGGCACCAGGTTCAGCGGCGCGCAAACCGTATCGCAGAGAGAGCCAAACGCTGCTTGGAGAGTAGAAGAAATGAAAGCGGATGGCGTCTAGCGCTCGAGTCCGAGGTCATGACCCGCTTTTCTGTAGAGATTGCGTGGTAAGTCTCATCGAGCTCTTCGTTATTGACAAGATCACTGAGTATCGCATAAGTCGGAATTGCCGTGGCCGACTTTGGCGTTCTGAGCAAGAAGTGGACCCAACCACCCAAATGATCGAGGAGGACGATAGCAATTCTCTTCGGACTCGACAGCTGAGGCGCCAGCCCTGTACATGTAAACCAAATGATCTTTCACAAGACATGTGAGTGTACAAAGTCACATCGTGGAGTTTGAACTGATATTTGTCTGGCACTTTAGACCAGAGCAGGGGATCAGCCCATTGTTTGACGATAGAGCCGAAGAAGCAATAATCTATTCAAGTGAATTGCGAGCCGAGCTCCCAAGACGCAAACATCGCCCTGACCGTGTTTATGGACTCCAGGTAACTGAAAGGCTGTCTCGG
Source organism: Fusarium lyarnte (nom. inval.) (assembly GCA_014898885.1). Lineage (NCBI taxonomy): Eukaryota > Fungi > Ascomycota > Sordariomycetes > Hypocreales > Nectriaceae > Fusarium > Fusarium lyarnte (nom. inval.). The sequence goes on from JAAVUB010000074.1 coordinate 52,014, forward strand.
TTACTGAACTACGTCGAGGATATCAGGAGTAGCCCATTTAGGCCTGACGGAGATCCCCTCGTTTTTCCCTTTCTGGTGATTGAGGCCAAATCCGAGAAAGGGAGCGAAGGTTTCACCGATACCCAGGTTCAAACTGCCTTCGCCATCCGAGAGCTCTTGTTAATACAGCACGAACTAGCTCACGCTGCCAACGAAGATCATGAACGGGATGGAGGTCCGCTTGTGTGGTTCCTGTCTTACAAAGGCGAGGAGTGGCGAGTATCCGCCGCCTATATCCATACTACCCCCGATAAGATATCTTATGTAAGTATAGCGGATGTGAGTCACGACTGTGGACTAACATGGCTTATAGAGAGTCGTTCTTCTTTGGAGTGGCTGTGTCGACTCGCTGGGTGGAGCACTTCAACTTCTCCTCATCATCGACTATATCGCTGACTGGGCGCGGGACATCTACCGTGAGGGTATTGCACACAGCCTGCAAAAGCTTGCACCCCATGACTCAGAAAGCTTGAGACGTGATGTTGACATCCCCTCAAAGGCTGGAAATGTTGCACTTTGGGTTGCCAGTAACCTCGACAACAGTGACGATGCAACCAGTCAGCCCATCGGAGACCCTCTGTGCAAATTCGACTGCAAATCAGGAGTGTTTCGAGACCCCAGATTCGTCCGGTCCCATTGCATTGGCTTGGCTATCACCCACCAAAATGTGGAGCCGTTCCTCAGGACAGCCACGACGAACAGGGAGACAACCGACCTGATATTCTCCCTTATAGATAATTTAGAACGCCCTGTTCTTGTCAAGGGCCAGATGCTCAATGACTTGGAACTCCTGTGGACAGATACTGATCGTAATCTGTCTGAAATACTACACTCGGAAGAGGTCTTCTACGTTGTCTTTGCAGCATCATTTCATCTCAACCCGAACTGGGAGCCAGTGAGAGAATTGACCTATCTAGCGGTCTCACAAAAGCTTGTTCAAGACTCAGTCCGATCCTCGCCAAACTCACTTCCAGATATGATACTCCTTGAATCAGCCCCTATGGTTGAGACATTGGAAGGCTTCCGAGGTCTTCTACATATGTCAGCCGAGGATAACTTGGCTGCTTGTCTCTACAGCTTTTGTATTCGAATTGACATAGCAGCCAGCGCTCGTAATTCTAAATTCAACTTCGTTTTGAAGACGTTACCCACCTTTGCAACCAACGATCATCCAGGCGCGCAAAAGCCGAGAGTTCTTAAAGCTTGTGCACGGCCTGCAGCAGGTAGATTCGTCCATAAACTATACTCGATGTACAAGATTGGAAGAAACGAACCGACCGTTTCATTCTTTCGCGTATCGTCGTCAATGGATCAGTTGGCTACTGCAGAGGATCTGCGAGAGCGACCTCAGCTTCTGGATGAGGCGATCTGGCCTTGGAGAGAAGATAAAGGATGGAAAGAAGCGAGGGCATCAACCAAGGAAGTTTTGATGGTCAGGAAAGCTGCCGAAGTCACGTATTTCCAAGCAGATCTGTGCATCTTTATCCTCGATTTGTCACTGGCGGTAAAAGGCATCCCCCAGACTGTGTTTTCATGCCCACCGGAGACTCACATACTCATGTTCAAATATGATGAGGACCCTGACGTCACAAATCGGTGGGGACCAGCGCCATATCTACAATATGAGACCAGAAGAGGTTGGAACTCTGCTATTCATACCTCGGACAACGTAGTCCGTCTTGGGAATCACCTTGAAAAGTTTAGGAATGAGTTAAGGCTATATCGTGGTTTCGGATTACTTTCCAAGTGGAAACAGATTAGAACAGGTTGGGCCCAAGACCAGAATATTGAGTCTCTAGACTTGGCATCCATCCGGCCATTCACGCGACGTTCGGGCCAGTCCTCACTGAGTGGATTGTTACTCAATATAGGAGACGATGAAAACGAGCGGCCGCTCCAGAAGCCCAAGATCTCTCATGGCTTCATTGCTATCAAGGAGGAAGATGAGGCCACGTTGAGGACAGCGGGCCCATCACAGATGATGACCGGACCGGCACCCAGAACGGACGGAGCTGAGAGAATGCAGCATCAAGAAAGCTCGAGGGGCGGCGATACCAGTGTCGACGCTCCCACCATGTCAGAGCGACAAAGGATGAAGAGGCCTATGGCGGTAGCAGATGAGCCTGACGAGGCTGAGTCTTCAGCACATGCAGAACGACGAGCTCGTCAGGACCGGGAAGTTGCCCAACGGTTCAATAGCGATTTTCTTTCCGACGAGGAGCTGGAGCAAGTGTTGGCAAAGGGAACGCTGTCCTGAGACCGAAAATTCTGTTGTTGGTATTATTGTGTTATTTTCAATTATCTTCTTATAAGAGCTCAGCAGATAAGTACAGAAACATAGTAGGGACAAGTTAAATTCGTAAAGATGGCTAGAAGATAATTGGTACAAATTAGAATTCTACTTCCTTCAAGACAAATATGTAGTAAACCAGCTGGCTAATGAGTCCTCTGCCTGTCAGCCATGTTCTTCTCCTTCTTTATTGTCCGGGTTGGATCTTACCATTCAGATCGACCTTACCGTGGGTAGCGCTTCTCGGGCTTGTTGCAAAAACTAAAGGGGGGCATCGCTTTTAAAACGTCCCACCTGATTGGTTGCGTTCGGAATGGGATTGCAAGTTCAACCTACGGTTATACTATCCATCCCCAAAAGCCCTTATCATTGACAACACTATCAATGACGGTCTTGATAGACGCAGGTGCCAAAGTGCCAGGAAAGAAACATACTGACCTTCGAGTCTCGAGGAGATGGACAGAACCTATGAAGAGGCCACGGCTGTTTCCCGCGTGGAATTCCGAACATTGTGTTATTTGCAGTAGAGACTTGTGGCTGAGATCTTAAATCAGCACACAGAACTTAGTAGCGGCGTGGCCCCATCACGTCGGCCAGTGAGTGGTTGGGCCAATTGGATCGTCGTTCATTGTAAGACTAAAATTGTAGAGCCCAAGTCAAATGTAGATAAAATAACCCTGGATGGGAAAATACTGGTGCTGATGACAGCTCTCTGTCATGATATGATCTCGATAATTAGACGGCCTCCAGTGGAAGTGGTCACTGAGAGCACGGACGGAAGCTTATTACCCGAAGGGTTTCTTGTTTCTCAAAATAAACACATTACATCGTGAATTTCTAAGATCTTAGCTACACTGCTAGCGGTAAGAATAGCCGTCGACCCTTCGTTCTTTAGACTGTAGAGAGTAAGATAAGGGCATATCTCTTTTTTACCTCACTATTGCACCTTGCAGTTAATCATTGTATCCGGCTTTTCCATCAACACCGAGTTTTGACCCACTCTGGCCACCCCGACACCACCGAGGACCTCGGATATTCCCCAACAGCCAAGTGTATATAATGACCAACAGATAGTTGAAGCAATCCTATCAGTCCCTACACGCATTTGTTCCAGCATGTAAAATAACTGCCTTGACTAGCAATGGCTTCCGATCTGTTGCCAGGTTTCACTCGTCAATTTATCAAGACCTCAGACGGCGTTTCCATCTTTGTCCGCACCAAGATTGACTTTGGAAAGCCCCCTCTCCTTCTCCTCCATGGTTTTCCTCAAACGCATGTCGAATTTCACCGTATAATACCTTATCTGCTCCCTCACTTCAGTATTATCCTTGTTGATCTCCGCGGATATGGCCAGTCAGCTATCGTCCCTAGCACCAACGGATCCGGCTATTCCAAGCGGCTAATGGCCAACGATTGTATTTTCGTCATGTCCCAGCTAGGATACAAAACATTCCTCCTAGTTGGACATGATCGCGGTGCCAGAGTTGCTTACCGTCTTGCCTTTGATCATCCTGAAGCAGTCTCGAAAGTGGTTGTAATTGACATTATCCCGACTGCAGCCATGTTCCAAGGGCTTGGGGACGTGGCGGCCGGACTGAAAGCCTATCACTGGCTTTTCCTCGCTCAGCCAGAGCCTTTCCCAGAAAGATTGATTCAAAGTACCGATAATGGCACGCAATTTTTGGAACATACCCTAGTGAGTTGGACGAGAAAGAAGACACTTGACGACTTTGACGAGAGGGCGCTCGATGAGTATAGGAGTGCGTACTGCAACGGAACAAGAATTCATAGCACTTGCGAGGATTACAGAGCTGGGGCGTTCCTGGACAAGGTCTATGACGAAAAGGATGTGCAGGAGGGAAATAAGATACAGGCTCCCATGTTGGTAGTTTGGGGCAACACGGGAGTATCTGCCGAGTCTTTGCAAAACAAGTCAGAAGGGCCCCTTGAAATCTGGCAGAAGTATGCCCAGAATGTTTGTGGTAAAGAGTTGGAGTGCGGGCACTTTATTCCTGAAGAGGATCCAGAAGGCCTGACTGAAGCACTGATACCATTTCTGCTACGGGAGTAGCTAAGAGACATTACATGTTATCTTGATTTTTGTAGCAACTATAGATTAATAACACAAAAGAAAGAATTCTATTCAAGTAATAAACCTCTTCTACCGCCCTCCCCACGCCACGAGTTCCTCATGGCACCTCTCCCATCCGTCAAAATACGGAAACCTGTGGTCACCTCCAAGTTTCGATTTCGCTGATCTTGCGAGATACTCGAGGATCATGTTTCCCCATAACCAACTCAAAGCTCCCTCACCAGGATGCGTGCCATCTTCGTACCAATGCCCCATTAGACTAATAATACGACCCCATTCAAAGACCTCATGTCCATACTGCTCTGCCAAAGCGCGTCCAAGACGATCCATCTCAATTACCATGATGTCTCCTGATCCAGTCTTCTGGTGGTATGTTAAACTTCTCCACATCATGGGCGTGTCTGGAAATTCTCGGATGAGCATCTCTGCATATTTCTTCGTCCGCGCAAGGAAGAAGTGCAGCTCGTCCCAGACTAGCTTTCTGTGTCTTCCACTCAGTGTGACATTCTGACCTTCGTGGAGCTTCTGTCCGCCGACTTGAAATCCCCTCTGATCCCAGAGACCATTCTGCCAGAGGATCAGGTCTGGTCTGCTGTTAGGCCCCCGGATATCTCGCTCGTGAGGCTGCCAGAGCTCTTCCCAGCGTCGCTCAAAGGGGATGATTCGCATCTGTTTGTACCAGAACCACTCGGGCCTGTAGGTAAAGCCGCCTGCTGAGTGGAAGGCAGTGAATGTAAGGTTGAATGTCGGAATATGGCAGATACCCATGGGCCACTGCTCGATCTCGTGAAGCTTGGGAAAGACCATATCATGGCCGAACTCGTGACAGACATACCTGGCTGCTCGCCTGTCGACAGAGTCGCCAAATGACACGACGCGGCGGCCCCAGAGCCATCCAAACTCAGCGTCGTTTCTCATCCTGTGATAGTCTTCTGATGTTGCGTTCGTGATATGCGCCATCGCTTCCTGTCGACGCCGATGCTCTTTTACTGCTAGCTTCATCCATTCTATAGGTATATCCGATCCTTTAAAGAAGGTTCGAGGGACGTCTGTATCATTGAAGATCAGGTCTCCCCCGGTGTGAGGGTACTCTGCAGTTTCGGGATCCTCGGAGTCTAGAAACTTGCTTGTAAACGGCATCCATCGTGTCTCTCGGTATCTCTCCTCCTCGGCTGGAACATAGAGATAGCCTGGGCGGCGATAGGGGTCTTTGCAGTTGCCGAACTTTCCCTCTTTGGGGTCGGCCTCTGCTGTAGTTTGTGGAGCTGCGGAACTGTTGGTTGCAAGTGGTTAATAACATCGAGCGCCATGCGTCCATCTTGGTACTCACTCCCTGCAGAACTCTGCTGCCTTTGCATGGGCGTAGTCCAAAGGCGACTTGATCGAGTCGGTATAAAAGGCAAAAAGAAGAAAGAACAGAAAGACAATACCTGTCGACAGAAACCACAGCTTGTATGCTGGACCAGAAGTAGCCACAGCCATTGTAGCGGATAATACCTTCGTACGGGAGAAAAAGAAAGACAAGCCTCATTATTATGAGGAGAGGACATGACTTCAAATAGCCGAATGATCCAACGCAAGGGATGAAACAACCTTCTTTTTAGAGCCAAATGGTGGAATGGAGATAAGCAGGGCTGAACCATTGTTTCCAGCCACCAACGCCACTAGACTGATGCTCTAATTGATTCCTGTGCGAAAAGAAAACTGTGTCTTTGGATTGATAATTACACTGGAGGACAGAAACATGAGAAATGCGCCACCAGTATTCGCCTGAAACAGTCAATTTACCCCTTGAGAAACGTTGCCGCTTGTGATCTGCGACCCCTTGCAGCCGCCTCTGACCCTGACATTATGGATGCACGCTAATTGGTCGCGGTGGGAATGCATGCCCCTTGTGGCTTACAGCATCGAGGAGTCGATGGTCTTTTCGGTCCAGATGAAGAAGTGTTCAATTCCGACACTGCAATTGACATACAATACTTCCATCCATATAAGACATACAAATACCTCGCTGATCGTCCTTGTAAAGACTATCTACTTCCATGATACACATAAGCGACCCAAGGAGCAGGCCTTTCGTTCTCGTCATCCTCCAACGGTACAATATCCCTTGCCGATCGTACGTCCTTCGACCCATCTTCAAAGTGATTCTCGCGATCTTTGGCGCTTACAGTCGGTCTATCAAGATCCTTTTTGGCCGCCCGCACACGCGCTTCTGTCACCCAAGTATCACGAATCTTCCGAACAGCTTTATGCAACCCCCGGGATACAGATCCCTCGTCCATGCCATAATCTTTCAGCTCCTGGTAGACTATCTTCGCAACATCAACGCAAGCCTCGTCACCGACCTCCCAGAGCGTTCCGACCACATGCCTGAATCCAGCCAACCGACATGCACTGATCAAGTGCAAACTCTCATCTAATAGGCGCTTATCTTTGATCTGGCTCGTTCCACAAGCTGATAGATATGCCAGAAACGGTGGATTATCGCGCAGCTTGAGATTCAACAGGTCAGATACTGCCAAGGACTGGGTTTGCCAGTTTTCAAGACGTAGTTGACTCTTTAAGGGGTTTGTCTCGTCTGTCTCGCCGTGACCGGCAAAGTGGAAGATGTCACAATCCTTCAACTCGGCGAGTACTTCTTCAGTTCGTCTTTTTGGTTCCACAGTACAGAGATCCATTGACTCACATACCTCTCGAACAATCGATACCTCTTTGAGAGCATGCGGGAGGCTGGAACTACCTGGTGTTTTCTGCATGGCAACCAAAACCGCCTTGGCAGAGGAGTTCCGTTTATCCTTCGCTCCCCCCTCTAGGATAGCGTTCAGAGATGAGCTGTAGGACGACATGACTCTGTCTATAACGGCGCGGCCAGTTTTGTCTCGGTGATAGCCAGCGGCGTGCAACGGGAAGCGACTCAATGCTCCCGTAGGGATCCAGCATATCTGCGGCCACTCGCCGGAAGGCATCTCCGTGTAACCAAGATACTCAAGAATAGGCCACGCGATAGTATCCCAGAGCCATTCCAAGGTGTTAAGGCTTCCCAGGTTTCCATCACGGAGTCTCCGTTCCAGCTCATCCTCAGATAACTTAGGTAGGGGCATAGTCTCAATGACGTGTTTGATAATGAAAGCGTCACACCGGAAGCTCACATTAATGATCACAATTGGACCACTTCTCGTAAACCCCGCGAAGCCTGTGTTGTCAGGTTTCAGACGTGTGCTAAAGCTCTCCATGAACTCGTCGACGATTTTACTAGCCTCTAGCCTCCTAGTAAGTTCCGTTGTGCCAGAGGTGGCCTCATCCGGAATATGACCGGGGAGCTGTGCAGGATTCTCAAGTCGTCCTATACTGCTCAAAATCCTTTGCTTGTACGCTGGATTCAGGTTCGCAAACTTCCGACTGTCAAAGTCGAGACGAAGATCATATAAAAGGTCCGCAGCAACTCCCCGACCCCGTTCTAAAAGAGTTAGACTAGCCCCGTCGCGTTTCCCGTCTTGAAGTGAAAAGGCAGCGGCTAAAGATGCGAGTCCACTTATTCTGGAAAGAAGAGATTGGGCTTCCGACCATCGTAGATAACGAGGTGTGTAGGCAGGGATGAGTTCGAGCGCGTACTCGGCAATCTTTAAGCCCTTCTCCCAGTTCCGGAGAGTTTTGTATGCCTCCATAAGTCTTTGTGCAAGCACCAAGCTATCTGATACGTTCGCAATTGGCATGAAAACCCAAAAGTCGCTTTCGTCAGCATCAATGGCCTTGAGAAGATCATCCTCACATTTCGTAACATTGTACTTGGTCGTGTAGCACAACCCCAATAGGCCTGCGATATCGACAACTTGGAAGGCTTCTTGTACCTCAACATCCACAGCCTCCTGTGCGTAGAGAATGGCTTGCTCGAGATCATCCAGGCTTCCATCGTATTGGTGTTTCGCAAGATAGCAATTTGCCAGTTCTTGCAGCACCTGAACAAGGTCTGAGATTTCCGTCTGTGTCTTAGTAAGCTCGAGGGCCTTTTCCAGATTAGATACAGCCAGCTTCATATCCCCCGGTGCCTTCGTCAGCTCAAAACGACCAAGATAGGCACTTCCGAGCCAAGATAATGTGGTATCATCCACGACAGGGAAGTCGAGATATAGCTCGATGGCAACATCAATGTCTTTGATGTCCCTCGTAATCAAGAACTTGGAACGATAGGCACTGGCTAGGCCAGGAATAAATTTTTTGTGGTCAGGATTTTGATGCTTTGCTTGCTCAAGTAGCTTGATGGATTCTTGAAGATCAGTTTCGTCCTTGAATACCCGGTAAGACACAAGCTTAGAGCATCCAAGATGACGTAGCCACTTTACACGTTCAACCTTATTCTCCCCTGCCAGATGGAGGCATTCCTGATGTACTTCAATAGCCATCTTTAAGTCATCAAGCTTGTAATTGTAGAATAGCTTGTCTGAGTATAGGTAACCAAGACGACCCAGAACATCAGGGCGCAGAGGATCTTCCGAAGAAAGATGACTGAGGAGATCTCGGAATTTTGAAATCGTCATTTCGAGATTACTGAGGCGGTCATTTCTATCTTCTTCACCACAACCAGCTGCTATTGACCTCTTGTAGTATTCTTCGTAACATCGCCCAACAAGGTGAAGGCGCATGGAGTGCGTGATATGGTACTGTAGAATGAAAGCAAGCGATGAGGTCGAGGCATCTAAAGCCATGGAGAGGTAGTTCTCATCGTCTGATGCTTGGTAGTAACGGAAGTAAGTCTCTGCAACCGCAAATAATCGAGGGTGGCAGTCCAGCTTGTCGGGGAGTAAAGCATACACATGCCTTTTGTTGCGGAGCCTGAACGACCCTTTTGTATTGGTGCCAAGATGAACAGTGTAAGCTCCATCAGGGGAACTCTGGAGCCAGTTGAAATATGCGTTGTTCATCTTCAATCTCTCTCTACAGCCACGAGACTCTTGATGAAGTTCTTCAGACTGTTCAAGATCACTTGGAATGCCTTCTCTGAGATACTTGTGCTGTAAGCAGAACGACAGCTGATCCGATGCCAGGTATCGATTACTACAGTCTTGGAGCGTGTCTCCAAGTGTCAGGTTGTAAGCCTCAACCCCGTAATCGATCGCCAAGTTGAGATCACGGGACCTCCCCGTATTCATGAATCGTCTATGAAGGGCCATGGATAGAACCGAAAGGTAAAGTGGTCTTCCAGGATGATCTTCTAGCGACAGCTCCACGGCTTTCTCTGCGGACCTGATCATCTCTTCTAGCTCGGAGGCCTTATTTGAAGTTGGGAGGCTAGCTGCTAAGCAGAGCGCTAGGCAGCACAAGTGCCACGGCAGGTCTAAGCTGTCTGATGGAACGAAGTCTAGACTCTCTCTTGCATAACCCATGGCTAGATCAATCTCGCCTGCATACATAAGCATCAACGCCAGGCTACTAATGTCACGTGACCTGAGCTCCTGGGTGTACGGCACGGCCTCCACGTGTCCGTACAGCTTGTTCGAAAGCTGGTATGATTTCTCAATGTCGAGAATATATGGAATATAAACTCAGTCACCTCTGAAGCACCAGATGGAGCGACCATCGACCTTCCTCGTTTCTCTTTCCATATCCATAGCCTCCTGGAGGTGCTCTCGGTTGCCTTTCGCGAAGTATAACTCACAGAGTAGCGATGTGAGATTAGCATGAGAAAGATAACGGGTGAATTGCTCAGGTTGTACGTTTTGCCTCTCCAATTCAATAGCTTCCTCCAGAGCAGAGTGCGTCGGCGTTCTCAAGTACTGCTCGTGCAGTGCCATGGCAAGTCTATGGCGAATGATGCAATGATGGTTAGGGTATCTGTTCGGGAGTGAGCTTTTAGCAAGTCTCGCCAGCTCAACTGCCGAGTCTAGATACGTAGCTTCGTTGGTTATGCGGTACTTCCAGAGGAGACACTCAACCAATTTGCTTAGCGGTTTGGTTGGAGCGTGTGACATGGTGGAATCTCTCATCTTTTCCAGAAGATCGATGATGTGATCGATATTGGGTAATGTCTTGCTGACGCGAAACTGCTGATAGATCACTTCGCCGAAATTGTTCAGCGCCGGTGCATAGTCTGGATCATCTGCCTTGGTTGTATCGAAAGTTTTGGTCACGATGTTGACGGCTTCAGTGAGGTCAACAGTATCTCCAGTTCGCTCGTGCTGGAAGCAAAGGCAGTGCGCCAATTGTAAAGTATACCGCTTATAATCTGCTGAGTCACTTTCTGACTCCTGGACCAACTCCCGAAAAAGGGTTTCTGCCTCTAAAAGAAGCATCTGAAGAAAGTCGAACTCGGAATATAACTGCATGAGGCGGCTGCCCAGACTGCTCCGCAAGAACTGACTGGGCACCAGTTCGACCATCTGTCTCAGGATATTGACAACGTCCTGAAGATCGCCACCCCTGCCCTTTACTTCGTATCGTTCATAGTGCCGTCGGCATAGTTCATGAAGAGAGTCCATTCGACTCGTACCAAATAGTTTGATGCATGCAGGCCACTCGATGGCCTCAACAAAGTGTGCTTGTTCCGCTGTAGCTCCAGTTCTGAAGACCCAGTCACTTGCCAGCACGCTGAATAGTGTAGCTTTTGATTTGGGGCCAGGCGTAAAGAGAATCTTGGCCACGGTCGCTGCCGAGGCCATCGAATCATCGAGATCCGTCAAATCACCAGTCCGCTGATACCGGGTATATAACAAACCACTCCTGAATCTGTGACACCTGACACTGAGCGACTCTAAGCTTCCACGTTCCGAATCTATGGCTCTTTTGGAGTCTTTCACGCTCTCGTCGATATGCTCCACCATCCCGCTTAAAGAGTAGAGGAAATAGAAAGCTTCAGCACGGTACTGTAGGATGCCTTTTCTTCTGTCGCCTAGCGACTGTGACAACAGTTCATCACAGTGGTCTATGACTTCAAGAATATGACACTCCTCCCAGGCAGTAGGGATCCGTGTAAGAAGGGCCTCTAGTAGAGTCTCTGAGAGACCGAATTTGGCATCATCAGAAGCAATTGTGCATATTTCGAGAGCTTTATCAATATCTTCGATTGCTTTGCTCAAAGAATATCGACGAAGAATGTTTGAACCAAGGTGGTCCAGCCATTCACCCCGAAGGGGAAAGTCATCAGGGATGAGCTGAAATGCAGCATGTGACTTCTCGATGCCTTCGTCTATGTCCATAAAAGCTGAACTCAGATCTGATTGTTCAAAGGATTCATCATTATAGCCAAAGCTGAACTTTTCATAGGTGTCCGGAGCTCGCTGAGCTGGGGGTGGATAAATATGCTGTTTTGCGGCTCTGATGGAGTATTCCATGTCCCAAACAGCTTTCTTCCGGCGAAACCTCAGGCACAGCATATCCCCCAGGACTAGCAGACACTTGGCATGTTGAAAGCCAGTGCTGATGTAATCCAAAGCCTTTCGTTCCAACTCGATTGCATCATCCAAGGACTTTTCTGTTCCAAAGCGTAGATAGTGCTGCAGATTGAGCCTCGAAAGCTCACAAAACATTCTTCTTTCTTGAAGATGTACGGGTACTGAGGCGAGAGCGTTTGTTCGTGACTCGATCTCTTCATTAAGCCATTCGTCGCTTAGATCTGGGTCAAACCAGTCCACGGGTTGACTATGTGTGTCATCGGGGGCGAGATTTATATTTGGGCGGTATTTGAATATTGAACCTTTCGCTTTGTCTTGAGTTTCCATTGGCGATGCTGTTGCGTAAAATGCGGGGTAAAAGAGAGAGGATATGAACGTCAAGGACAAGAGTGAATGAAAAAGACGTAACGTGTTTTACCGAGAGGCAGACATATGGACTTCATTGGATGCAAAGGAAAGATACAGGCCTCTCAGATTCAGGTTAGCTCTTGTTGTGAGAGAGTCAGAAATCATGATAGTACAGACTGTCCAGCGGCTCACGTGCGGGTTGCTGACGTCGTAAGCACATTGTAGAGAGATCTGTGTAGGAAACTCCAGTAATCATAATCACCAAATAATACAATGCTGATACCTATTAATAAATTACTCAGGCTAAAATTTGCTAATTCTTAGTATTAATTAATATTTACATTAGTTGCCATATACTACTTTTGTTGGCATAGGGTAAATTAATACGCTTTTGATGTTTACTTATCATTATCAGTGGCCCCACTCAAGATAAGATTATTGATTGTTCAGGCTTAGTCTATACTGAACCAAACCCGCAGTTGAGGCTTGAATATTCATTCTCGCATCTTAGATTCATCCCCCCCGGTAACCACATCAGTTAAATAGATTCAATTGAAGAGAATGGCATTGAGTAAAAACTATAGAATCGGAATTTGTATACAGGACCTCTATAAAGCCTAAGAGATGCAAGCATCAGCTATAGGGTTTATGAACTCAAAGACTGATAGGACAACCCTGCAATAGCACCCTTTTCATTCACATACAACAGATTGATATGTGTTCCAGATACCTTCTGAACAACAAGTGACCGCGTTTATTTGCAAGAGTCAGGACCAACCTCTTCAAACACAGGCCAGTTGGGCGTCGCGGTTGTTGCGACTTTGGTAAAATCCACGGCTGTCCTCCTGAGGTCGCTCGACTGTCCAATCCACCAAACTGAGCACTGATTTGCCTCCTCGGAGTAAACTGCAATGCCTGTGCCAGCTAGAACTGACTGAGGCACAGTAAGAGGTCTCTGTATGTTGCGAAACGAGGCACCCGGAAAGACAAGGGCCATTTCGATGTTATTCTTTGGCGTTGCCCAAAAGATCGCCATCTCCTGTGCACTCACGCTGATTGAAACCAATCCTCCCGCAGGCGCTGCACTACCTGCTGGTGCAACTACGGATTGGGACATGAGACCCAAAGTGGCACTGGAGGCATCAGACCAATTGCCACAAACAATTGAACCATCCGCAGCAACACAAAACAAGTAGGCATTACTACCAATCGAAAGTGTGGTCAGTTGAGTAGTGGCACTGACTGTGCCAGGTGGAAGTGCATTGGAAACAGCCTGCCAACCCGAGCTGGTAGACCATCTGCAGGAACCAATTCCACCCTTAGGATCGACCCAGAAAAGAATTATTCCATTATTACCCTCTAGTAAGAGACTTGCCATGGAGCCTCCGTTGGCTGTTGAAGCTACACCAGGCTGGTTGAAGGGATATGCTTCCCCAGGTGCGGTGCCAGGCGACGCCCATCCCTTGCCGCTATTAACTTGTCCATCAATAGCCCCGGTTGCCGTAATCCACCAAACCTGCTGGTTTGTAGCGCTTGCGTATATGGAAGCCAAACAAGACCCTGTAACAGAGACCGTCGACGCATTGGAGAATTGCTCTGATTGCTGTTGAAATTCTCCTAGGGGAAACTGGGCTGTCTGAATAGCTCCTGCCGGGGTTTCCCACCAGGCCTGCATAGTGTTTGATCCTTGTGCCCAAAGACTAGTCATCGTGCACTCAGAGGATATGGGAGGTGAAGCGTTTAGTGGAAAAGGCGTCCTATAAGTGGACTTTGGGATGTGGAAGGTAGTTTTCACAGGAGTAGCCCAAAGGCCGGGTGTGATTGGTGTACATTGGATAGTGACACTTAGTCCTGGCGTGAATAAATTGTTGGCTTGAGCCATGGTGAAACTAGCGGTAGCCGTCGGCTTTTTAACAATGGTAGCGATAGGACTTTGTCCCGCAATAGTCAGAGTGACTTGTTGTGCAGTTGCACCCGTGTTAGGAGTCCATGTCCAGGTTACTTCAACGGACCCGAGAGACGTAAAACTGGCCACTGGGGCGCTAGTAAAAGGCGACGAATTGAGTGCTCGAATCCCAAGATGCATCCAGAGAGGCGACCGTGAGTTGGCCCCCTTGATATGGCGAAGTCAATGCCAGTGGCAGCACCATGGTTCCAGTATTCGAGTTTGCTGGAAATGTCGGGGGTCCATTTCCGACTTTGGTTGGGGGTGTAGATGGGGGTGTAGTGAGGTAGACTATTATGTCTTTTGGCCAGCTAGATACACCGCTGGGATAAGAAATGACGAGATTCAATTGTTTGCTAGCAACATCGTAGTAAGTTGCTGCATCAATCGTGGGAGTTGGGAGGTTTGGGTTTATGTTTGACATTGTGTTTACAACCAGCAGAGAGATGTATGTAGTAAAGGAGGTAAACAGTGAAGAAGGTATTTATTTTGACCTCAAGCCTTCGTGAGAGGTTCAAAAGTTAAGGCAGTGGAGATGCTCGCGTCATCAGACTCATTTCAGTATTGCTGCGTGCGACACAGACTTTATAAAGCGTCGGAGTCAGCAACTTGCTTTCCCAGTGATTCCCTAGTCAGTCGCTCACATGCTCAATATTTCAAGCCTTTAAGCCATAAATCTGTGTCTCCTACATAATCACATAGCTATTGAAACGCTAGTCTCACTATTGAGTTCTCGACTCCCATCCATGTCTCAAATTTCATGAATAGCGTACCGGGACGCTCCCGATTACGCGCTAGAGCGGAAAGTAACCTATGGGAATATGCTAAGTGTGGAATTTCAGCTTTGCTTTGAACCGCCATAATCTCTGATCTAGAACAGGTCATCAGGGCCGAAGAAGTCTTGGCTCTTGTTGCAATATTCGAATCCCAATATTTCTGCGTTTGTATGAATGAAGAATGAATCAACCGTCTATCGAGATGAGTTGAAAATCCCTTTTATTTATTTTAACTGCAGGATCATGTCATGAGACTCAAGTAAGGGCCGTCGGAGTTCCGATCTGGCTTTTTCTTGCGCCGTACGTAGGCTGTGCTGATGCTGACATGAGTGGGCTGATATATCAAGCTTCGACCTCATTCATCTCAAGAGCTTTAAAGAAAACAAGTCTGGCCGACTATGCCGAGCATGGTAACAGTTGAATAATCCTTAAACTTTTTACTACTATTTTATTGCAAGACTCTCTAGCTCGTTTTGGAGTTCTCAGCGCTGAGCCGCTAGTACTGTCGACTTCCTCATATTAAGACTGTCTGCTGCAGGTGGTTATTGGCCAATTTACAGGTAAGCCTAATCAAAGAATCTCGGAAACCGTCGGCTCCGTCTTGAATCAGGCGCCAAGCAAGGCGGGCACATGCATGCCACTTGGCACCTATCTATTGACTATGTCAAGAGTCGGTGGTGGGGGCTGAAAAGCTAAGCCGAACAGCTCATTCTCCTCCATCAATTAATATTGAAGTTCTGTAACTATTCCATATGTCTACTATTAGTAGAGGTTTCTAACATCTCATCAATAATATCCGGATCAAACTGTCAGCAGCCAAAGCAATAGACCTCTTACTCATACTATTCAGGATGTTGGATCCTGTAACAGCGATAGGTCTTGCGTCATCTATTGTAGCCTTCGTTGATTTCGGTGCAAAGCTTGTAAAAGGCTCAATCGAGATCTATCAGGCCAGTGATGGCACTCTGACAGAGAACCGTAGCAGTCAGGCAGTCGCCGTCGCAATGGAAGGATTTGCCGCTCGGCTCGTTATTCAGCAGCCCTCGGAGCTAGGCCTCGAAGAAAAAGAACTCGTTGATCTCGCGAAAAGGTGCCACGTTGTCTGCACGGAACTGCTCAATTTGTTGGGGCGAATCAAGCCGAAGGACTTGTCTTCCAAAAGGCAAAGTCTATGGGCAGCTTTGAAGAACAAATTTTACGAGGGCGAGCGCGAAGACCTTGAGAAACGACTGGATACCTATCGCCATCAGTTGGAGCTACACATGAGCTTCAAAACTATGATTTCCGTTGAAACGCTTTCTCAGTATGTCAGACAAAACACCGACAGTCTAAATCCGCTGAAAGCCACCGTATCCGAGCTGTCGGCGATTGGCACCGATACTCAAGAGTCAATCCGTCAGTTATTGGACATACAAAAAACAGTACTCTATGCTAGTATCAATGACCAAATCTTGGAAAGTCTAGAGCACGAAAACATTTATAAAAGGCATGGCATGATAGAAAAGGCGCATGAAAAGACGTTTCAGTGGATCTTTGATATCGACGGAGCCACTCGGGTCGACAGGGCAGGGTCCCATTCTCCTGCTCCGGATGATTGGGATAGCGTCGACACACTTGGCTCCAATGATTCAGATGCTTCGGTGGATTCCTTCCAAAAGCGAGAATCAAACAGAAGAAAAAAACAAAAAAGAGAGAGGGAAATCGAGAGGACAAAAGATGAAATACAGATGCGGCACAAAGCGCGAGAAATGTTTCACACGTGGCTTTCCGCTGGAGCAGGAATTTTTCACATATCAGGAAAGATGGGCTGCGGGAAGTCAACCCTGATGAAGTTCTTGAGTCATCACCCAGAAACACAAACAAGACTGAATGAGTGGGCAAGTTAGTATAACGTCACACAGTTTTCGATAAGGCAGTACTGACTACAAGCAGATGGAAATCGGCTTGTGTTTGCAAGCTTCTTCTTTTGGCGACCAGGCTCAGAGGATCAAAAATCACTCAACGGTTTATACCGGTCCCTGCTTCACAGTGTGCTCAAACACCATCATGCTTTGATACCAATCATCTTCCCTAAAGCATGGAGAGAAGCGACAGAAAGCTCTTGGACAACGCACACAAAAATAAAGCTCTCAAGAGATGATATTACAGAAGCGTTTGACCTTCTCGTGGGTAGCGCGAATTCTTGCGCCAACTACAGTTTCTGTTTCTTTGTGGACGGCTTGGACGAATATCAAACCAGAACCCAAGACGACCACATAGACCTCGTCAAACGGCTCCATAGCCGGACGACCGCCTTCCCTTCGAATGTCAAGCTTTGTGTTTCAAGCCGAGAGGAGAATCCTTTCATGCAGTCGTTTTCAGAAGCGCAGAGACTACGGCTTCACACGTTAACGCAATACGACATCAAGGCATACATCTTAGACAGGCTTCCCTGTCCCGAAAGCCCAAGGGCCATGCAGGCGTTGGCCAAGTACATTGTCAAGAAGGCTAGCGGTGTCTTCTTTTGGGTAGCACTCGTCGTCAGAAACATACGTAGGCAATGGCACCTCGAGCTCGAGCCTGCTGAGCTCCGCGAGATAGTCCGTGGATTTCCGAGCGAATTGAACGACCTTTACCGACACATACTGAAGGAACTGGATGAATACAGTCGCAAAAGGGCATATCAGACATTCGCCATGATCCCCTTTGTGACTGGCTGGGGGAGTTACATTTCGTTGGACTTGCTGACCTATTCTTTCCTTAACGACTACAACCGAAACCAAGCTTTTGCCAGGCAAGATAAATTCAAGGCGAAGCTATCAGAAGAGCAAAAACAGAAAAGGCGACAGGTCGCCCGAACAAGGCTGAGCGGTTGGTGTCGGGGGCTGGTCGAGTTCGGCAGCTGGGGGAATATTGGTTACGCCCACCGTTCTGTGGCAGACTTTCTCGAAGCCGACGACATTCAAGAGCAAATGGCTGCCTCTCTGAATGGTACCCATCCTGTAAGTATTCTATCTGAGCTTGTGCTGGCAAAATGGAAAGTTCGAGTGAGCGATGGTGAGTCGGCATCCGGGGGCTTCCCATATGATCTTATGCACTTGCGTGAAGAGCATCATCTCGACCACGAACCATTCGAATTTCTACGAAGCATGGATACCGTCTTTGAGCCGGAGCTAAAACGCGTTGATGACTCAACACTTCTCGGCGACATTGAAGTTGCGATACGGGGTTATAGTTGGAACATCGCAATGAGACAGGTGGCGGGTGAACTGAATGGCCGGAGTCCTAGTAGCTTCGAGGATAGGGTTGATATGTCCTTCGCTCCTCTCTTCTTCCCGTTCCTTGGGACAAATGACTACGTCTTATGGAGCATCAAGAACGACCCTAAAACGACAAATACTACATCAAAGGTTGTGCTACTGTTCTATGCTTCTATCCATAAGCCTACTTATCCAGTTTTGGATATGCTTCTGGAACTCAACATCATCGGTCCCGATATGCGAACTTATCTCATGCCGAACATTCGCACATTCTGGTGGAAAGAGACTTATATCTCTAGCGCAGTCGGTGAGCGCCATTCGATTTGGCAGTACTTCCTCGTTCAAGAGTTTTATGCGTGGCTTGACGAAGAGGAGTATGATGTAAATCATCGATTCGTCGGTATAGTCGAGCGGTTTCTTCGAATCGGTGCTGACCACCGGTTTCGATTTTCAATCCTGGTCGTTCAGTTGCCCACCAATGCAGACATAAACTCCGAAACGGAGGATACCTTTACTTTTGGCGACCCCAGTGAGCCAGAGACCCTCTCTTTCAGGCGCAAATGGCGACATAGCGGCAACGAGAGATTGGATAACCTTGAAGAAATTGATGACATTGTTGGTCTTGACTGCACCTTTTCCAAGGTACGAACTTGGCCATGCGAGCCAAACGGGCCTCGTCACGAGATATCGTTCACAGGTTGGATCCGAGCGATGGGTGATTTTCCAGGAAAGGATAATGTGCTGCAACTCGTGGAGGAGAGGGCTCATGACTGGCAGGGTGTTCAAAGTAATCAAGACGGTACAGTGCCAAGTCCGTTGAAGGATCAGAGCCTCGCCACTATTGCCACAGCAAGCAAAACAAAAGGAGCTCTAACTCTTGATATAGAGCCAGCAGTATTCTCAGAGAAATCAATAACTATTAATTGGTTATATCTACTTGCTGTTATGCTAGGTAAGTTATCTGCAAACTGATACATTACTAATGAACTTATTTGATATAGGACTTATCTTGATACCCTTAAGTTATATAACTATTTAATACATAGCTAAAGCATTAGATAAAAAGCACATTTGCCTAATATTTAATTTTTTTTCTTTTTACCGACCTGATAAGTTTGGCCTATTCCCCAGCCAAAACAAAACTTTGCTTTATCTCATTGAGTCGTTGCCTATGATGAACAGCTGAAGACAGGAGGGCTCACTCTGTCCTACTATCTGTGAGCGGAGTACATGCAAGCCGATAACGACAACGCCAAACTAAATAAGATAAGTGATATGAGCACTCCAAGGATTTTAATAGAGACCTGACACAGTTCTTGTACTAAGATATGATGCCCATGATCGACAAAAGGCTTGCCCTGTAGCTATGGAAGGTCAGAATCACACATCATCAAGATGTGAAGGATAGTAAAGACCTGGGCCAATGACCAAGATATCTCCCAGACTAAGGACCTTTCTACAGCCAGACTTATCTATGAAGTAGGTTATAGGGAGTAGACAACCAGCCAACCCAAAGAATATGCTGCAATCATGAGTCCTTGCTAGGTTGCATCGGGGATGCCAAGGTCTTGCAGGCCATTAGGAAGCATTCATTGTTAAGTATTGGCGAGCAGACGAAAGTTTGAGCCCTAAGCCCTGTTAATAATCGTTAAGAGCTGAGCGATGCGAGATGTGTGACTTGAAGTCGTAATATATGTTCTTCACGACTTTGTTTGGTTCAATTGCCGTCGATGTTCAATTGCCGTCAATAGCCTACACCGGGTTTAGAACCCAGTTGAATATGCGGGGGTGGGTCTGCGCCCTCACGCATCAGGTTACTTTGCGGGGCAGCATAATTTCGTCTTCTTACCATCATAATAGCCGTTACTATCGGCGGGAATGACTGGCGGCAAATTTACAGCAACTGATAGATCACTGTAAAGCATCTTTGACTATCACCGTGAGTTCATTTGCCTCAATATCGACCGACCTTATCAACAATTGATTCAAGATTGGAAATTCCTCTGATCTGCCATCATGACATCACACTCGACTGCCATTATCTCACACGGAGAAATTGACGCAAATGCTCTTGAAACATATGGTAATGCTGGAGATATTTTGCTTCGAATCGGGTATGTCAGACTCTAGTTAGACAGCTCTTTGCCTTTCTACCATATCTATCTATCGCGCATCTAACAAGTCACTGATGATTGCCATCCACCCAGAAATGGAGGTGCCGGTGCCACTGGCTTGGTTAAAGAACTTGCAAACGACTACTTGGAGTCTCGACGCAAAAATGGCTTGATTGAGTGGAAGTGTAATCACTCCCGCAACACGCAGCTAGCGCTATTGAAAGGGTTCATTGACTTTGCCTTGACTTATGAACGCGACCAGGAGGCTTTAGCTCAGGCCGAGGGATGGTCATATACGGCTGGATGCGTATTCCACGACCACTTTTGTCTGGCAGGGCCCCTCTCAGACCCTGCGGGATTGGCATCCACAGACTCACTAGCTGATGCCTTTGCGAAGATCGCTGCCTCGGGCAGCTTGTTCCACAGTCGTGCCGACCATTCTGCCACTATGTGGAAAGAACGCGAGATCTGGTCTTTGACGGACCGAAAGCCATGGGAAGACCAAGAAGCAACATCGCCCTGGTACAAGACAAGCCTGCTATCGCCGTCAGAAGCTCTCAAAGGGGCCGATGCTGCTGGCGCTTACTTCCTGACTGATCGATCAACAGTCTTGCGACAAACTGGACTTGGCACCATTTCCAATTCCACCATCTTCTTTGAACCAACTCAGCCGAGGGATATCCTGATGAACAGTTGCTTTGCTTTGTTCTCACCAAAGATGATTAGCGCGGATACCCCCGTGGCACATCATGTACGCGATTTCTTCTTGTACCTTGTGTCGCCCCGAGGTCAAGCGGTGATTCGTGACTATGGCATTGCACAGACAGGATTACCGCTCTTCGCTCCTGTTGAAGACGGTCTCGCATTAACGCGTTTGCGAGGAGGGCGCCCGATTGGCGGCAAGTGGGTAAAGGCCACTGAGTGCGTTAAGGCGAGATTGTAAATGTAGATGGGTCATAAGGCGTTGCTTAAAAGACACCCCATGACGAGTTTAACTTTGGGTAACTGATTGCTCTGCTTGCTGTGACTGTCACTTTGCTTCGTTTCAACTGCCGACAATACATGGAAAATGCTGTAGAAGGTACCATAAGAGAATAATGGAAAGGGGAAGAAAAAAGACTTGCAGCCTGATTTGAGGATACTCAGGCCATGTGTTTCTTCTTACACGCCATGCAAGCTACATATAGCTTATCACAGAACAGGTCATCGTCAGTGCTCATGGCAAGTCTTGCCTGGGGTTGCGAAAAAATTGTCTTGATTGTAGGAATGTGACAACAACGCTCTCCAAATGAATGTTCATAGTATTACGCATCCATAAACTGTCTTGCTGCCTAGGCCTGTACATACGGGCGACGACACAGCCTCGGAACCCGACATAGCGGGTGGGCTCATGATGGCAGTATTAATATGCTCATCTTTCTGTATTTGTATGCTCAAATAAAGTATTATTCGTTTATGCGACGGATTGATATTCCCCTCTGCTGACTTTAACATGTCACCAGGCTCACATGAAGGCCGTCGGAGTTCGGACATGTTCTGTTTTGCTGATTGCTCATCTGCGCAAAGAGCCATGTCAGGGCCCCGCTCGGTTGGCTGTGCTGATACTAACGGATGTTTAGTGGGCTGACATATTAGGCTTCAACCTCATTTTTCCCACTAACCTCACGGTATAATAACGAGCAGAAGTCAGACTGAATATGCCAAGATAGCTATCCATTCTAACCTTAATGTCTTTTCCTACCATGACACCGCAAGACTCCCCAGCCAGTTTCGGAGTACTCGGCGCTGAGCCACCAGTACTCTCTATTTCTTCATCACCATATTCCATCATCTTTGAATGGGCAGCACTACTACCATTAGTCATTTATCTCTCCAGCAGCCGGCTACCACATAGACTGGTCGGCCAAACCGCATTAAGTGGTTATGTCCCTGTCGCACTATTCCCTCGTCTGGGGGTCATATCAACCCTAGCCGATTTCCTTCAACAAGGCCAGGAATTCTTAGATCGCGCCTCTTCTGGGAATGACCTTCGTAGGAAGGTCTGGGACGTTAATTGGGGAAGCATATTCCCTTGCGCCAACGGAGCAGTCGCCGCTATGCTCAGCGCTTATGCACTTCGAAAGATCAATGTTCAAAAGGTACCGGAAGAAGTGGAACAGATCGCTGGGTCAAAGGGCGGATTTAAGCCCCTAAAACCCAGCAGCCCTTTTCGTCGCTACCAGAAGCTTCACATCCTGCGCTTTACAGAGACTACGAAAAAGATCAGCCATGCTCGACATCTTTGGTCTGGTCTCCCCACTATCTTTGAAGTGCTTCTTCTCCTTGGACTTCTTGGCGTCGGCGTTGTATGCTTTCTCTGTGGACTCTATGGAACAGGTGTCGCAATGCTGCTCGCCGTCCTCTTACGAATGAGCAGACACCTCATGGTTATCGAGCGACCAGATGGGTATCTTAAGAATAATGAAGGCGATCTCCCGGGCTGTATGTTGGTGGCCCTGAATGAGAACGCTTCGACATGGTATCTATACATCGGCTCGCGTGGAGTTATCGATACCATGCTTAACAAGACCATGGTCCAGTCGATCCACTCTCCGCTGGGTATCTACTTTGCTTACGCCTTGCGAGCTTTGGAGGCAGTACAAATACTCGTCATGACCTATGTCGCAGCTCAAAAAGGTTGGGATGGGGTTGCACTTCTATCGCTTGTTGTTGCTTCTTCCATATTTGACTCTATAGCCTACAGTGACGATCGTTTGGCTTCCCAGTGGCTTAAGCGAGAAGGCGTCAAGGTCGAGGCGACTACTCTCCAGTTCAGTGGCCGGACGCCGATGATTGGAACAATCCAAAGTCTTGGCAACCAAAGATCGACGACGTGGATGGACGGAATCATTGCTCCCTCGACTCGCCGTGATGCATGGCTTCGGAGGCTTTCATCCGATGGAAAGGAAGATGCTTTTGAAAAGGACGTCAGTTTTGATGACGAAGATTGGATCTATCTAAACGAGAGACTAACCCTCGCGGCACGAGATATGATCCCACCTGACATCAAAGCTGAGTCAAGTCCATAAAACAGACTCTCTTCCCACTCTAATACAGCCTCTACCTTACTTGCCACCAATTGACAGAGACCATCAACTGGTTCCACTACGATATCCTCCGTCTCTTTGCATTGTTTTCTCCACCATCCACAGACCTTTGTCTCGCATTTCTCTGCGTAGTATCCTCAAATTGACCAATTGAAATTCTCAACATGTATTCTCTCAGTGCCAGGTTGCGTCCTTGATTTTGAGCGCTCCTTCGTGGGGGCTTGGGAAGGACGTTCGTAGAAATAGAACGTTTACCTATTCTAGCCATGTCGGCCAATGGATACGTTGAATCCGATGGTGGAGTTTGGTAGACATGTCTTGCCAGCACATTATACACGGCGTTGCTCATAGCATGATCCATTGGATGCTCCAGTCGTTGCCATGGCCGTGCATCCCTTCCCAAAACGCCGACGTGTGGGAAGCAGCTTTCCGTGAGGCTAATGATTACATCCAGTTGTAATTTGTTACCCTCTTCTTCCAGCTCAATGTTCAGGAATACTACACTTTTCGGTTCAATGGACAGCTCTTCCGTTCTAACCCCATCAGAAAATGTCCCATTCAGGAGATTGCCAAACGGGCGTATTCCGTGATTTGTGAATGAATTTTCAAAAGTGATGATATAAACAGCGACAATTTGGATTTCCTCAGGATGTTTTACCACGAAAATTGCTGAAGACGCGACCGAGTCCAAATAGTTATCGGCGCGGATGAAAAGCGGCTCGCGACGTCGTTCTTCGTACCAATCCTCGAGATCAAGTTGGCCTATATCGCAGAGCTCATTAATGCGCGCTCGATGGTAGACGTCGGCGACAGCGTCGTGGGTGAGATGTATGCCAGTCTCTTTGTTTTCGGCGTCTGATGCAGACCCAATTCTGCAGTTAAGTCGTACGATCGCGCCGTCTGGATTGCTTCGCTGTCTCCAGTACTTTGAAGTGATTTCCAGGCCTTTGTTCGTCATGAAGTAGGCATTGCCGTATTGTCCTGCTGTAACTTTCGAAGCATCCCAAAAGTCCCTGACTGAACGAGCGAGTATCCCCCATCCTGCCTTGGGATCTGTCTGTGAGCTCTTCCACGCAAATACAGAATCATCGTGATATACATGTATCAGCTGACGTTGCAGTCTGTTGAAAGCCTGCCTTCCCCCTTCACCATAGATGAGGGGGAGGCTGATGCCAAAGAGACCCAACAATGAGTATGACTCATCTTCTTCGACAGTCGTTTCACGGCCAGAAGCCCACGAGAATCTCATGGCTGTCGAGCAAGACGTAAAGTCTGTCGGATTGAAGGCAGTCAAGTATCGCGCTTCAATATGACTAGCCTCCTCGATCTCAAGAGCCCAGCTTTCTCGAGTGCCAATATGGCGCCACTCGCGGTCGACAAAAATCAGGTAGTGGGGAGCGAGAAGTTCTTGGAGCGTCCAACCTCTCGTGAACCATTTAGCACCGATGAAAACATCCTTGAGGGCTGCTCGAAGAAGACTAACCGCGCTGGAGTCAAGATCCGGATCGCCAGGTAGAGGGATAATGTCATTGGCTTTTGGAACATTGACATCGTCAAGGTGAGCATAGCAGACACCGGCATTTTGGTACCATCGGAACATGGCATTGATAGCTTCTTGAGTATCAGCTGGGTTCGTTTTGTCGATGCAGCAGGTATCCATCCATGCCCACTCCCAACCATCTTTGGAAGCCCGGTTGCAATAATCTTTCAATTTCGACCAACCCTTCTGCTTGTACACATTGTTCTTAATATCCCCTGTTCTTGATTTCATGTCTCGGTACGTGATTTCATCTTTGGATGATATCCACGTATGGGACAGAATAGCATACGAAGGAAATGGAACAGGAACATCGCTGGCTTCAAAAAGCTCGTAGGATTTGGTGTGCAGCAGCCTCATGCTTCAGTACAGTCAGTTTAAGATTGCGAGGATGACATGATACTCAGAATGTAATAGGCTGTAGGGTCTCTTGCCTCTCCATTATTACGGCTCAGCGGACACCGCAGAGCCGCATGAAGTAAAAAGGAAAAATTGGGCAGTCGAGTAGCAAGATAGCATATGATTGGCTTATCATGGCATCACCCCACTGATCAGTGGGAGAGCCGCCTTGGGGTTTAAGGGGTCTTATAAAACCCACAGCCCAAGCTGTCAAGCAAGCCCCACTGACTGGATTTCAACCAGTAGTAGCCTCATTAGCTGCTCGGATGCCTAATTTGCCATTTCTCCCTTCCCTCCTGCTGAGCCGTGATGGCGGGGTCGGTGAAAATGTTAACCAATCAAAGCTCGCCAAGAATTCTGTGAGCTGCAGGGTGGCTGACCCTTCCCCCATTATTACGGCTCAGCAGAGCTCGTGTAGCCCCCTGGTATTTCACGTATAGAACTAAATTTTGGGTATTCGAGTAGCTGAATAGTCTGTGATTGGCTTATTGTATGTCTCACTATCCTACCGATCGCTTTTCCAAACTGTTCGCAAAATTCACTCTCCTTATCCTCTCCAAGGGGACGCAAAGTGATTTTTATTATGTTTCAGTTACAATTTATCCGCCTTTTGACCACTTTGCATGATTGTTATAAGCTGTCTTAGAATCTTCTCTTCAGGCCACGCTGCTGGACTTTTCCTTCCTGTAGAGCATTGCGTTTGCCCTGATATATATAGTCTCAATGTTGCAGTTAAATGCTGATTTTGTCGTTTCAAGACTTCAACTCTTGAGTGGATCCGAGCAGACACGGTGAGGGAGCATTCCCCGGAAAGGGTAATTAATGGGCCCAACAGGTCAATCTCAACCAATGGAATCTAAGACAACTCTTTGAATGCCTGATTTCCTTTTTTTCCGTCGGCCGCAAACGGTACCGCTGAGCCGTATTTTCCTTCCCCACCCACTCACCCAGAAATTACACAGCCCCTTTCCAGTACGTATCCATTACCTAGATACCTTCATCATGGCCAGTAAGATTTCAAGAACTCACTCGACTAGCAATCTCTTGTTTCCGAGTCAAGTCAGAGTCACCGCGCATTCCTAATTTGCTGAGCTGTATGCTGAGTTACTATCTAACGTAATTCGTCAGCTCTTCATAGCAATTACCGTGCGGTCTGAATAATCCTACAACTAGGCCCATGCCATTTTGGCTAAATACATTTACGTTGAACGTGACAACGTCTGAGATTGGGAACATGGGGACATAGGTATCTATCTTCATCATGATTAAAAGGCTGACGAGCTTAGAGTCCCTCATTGAAGCAGGTAACGACCCGCAACTCTTGAGCCTACCCATTGCTAAATCCCTTCAAATTTGCCAGGCTAACGTAATTATTCGTAATGCCATTCCTGGACTTTCTCCTGTTCAAAAGGCAGAATACATCTCTGGCCAGCCTCAGATTTATGGTGAGTTTTCAAGGTGTCTGCCCTGCCGAAGGCCTTTCCACAGCCCCAAGTGGCCCCATTTCTAAGCCTGCCTATACATACATATTTCTTTTCTCCATGTGTTTTCTCATGGCGCGTAAGATCAGCAAATCTAGCGAAGGCCTTTGTACACTGGCCACATCCAAAGGGCCGCTCGTTTGTATGGCTCTGGAGGTGTGACTCATAGTTGAATTTCTTGGTGTAAACTTTGGGACAATCTGGGCATTTGAACTCTCGTGCTTTGCCCCGTCTTAGCGAGCGCAATTGGTGTTGTGCTTCTCGCTCCCGCTCCAACACCGGGTCCGAGTCCGACTCTGAAAGTGTCGCTGCTTCCTCCAGATTGGTCTCTTCTGCAACTGTATCATTTCGCATACTTCGTGCCACATCTTCATCGGTCGGGAAATTTCGATCGTGGCAAGCCTCTTCAGGATGAATATCCCTGATGTGTTTATCCCGGTCCAACATTGACGCAAATCCAAAAAAGGATCCTCTGCATCCGTCCTCTGTGCATCGAAAAGGCCGGGTATGTTTATCCAAGTGTTCATCTCGTTCTTTCTCTGTCCGGAAACCGACGACAAAGAACTGGCAGGTAAATCGAGGGCACTTGAAGATCATGTTGCCATATTTGTCCTTGATTGTCTTGTCAATTGAAGGGTCCCAGCTGGATCTGACTATATCCTCTAGAACCTTTCGGATACCAAGAACGAGGTCACCGAGGTCTAGAGTAACCTCTCCAGACTTGACACCCCCTAGTACTCTCAGCTGCTTCTTCCATGAGGTCACTGATTGTTCGAGTTGGTCGTAGAAATCGAGAGACTCGAAGCATTTAAGCCTCTTCTTGGTTCCGCCGGATATTGGAACCTTCGCAGTTGGATTTGTCCAATGATTTCTGATAAACGTTTCCAACGATTCTGAAAGTTCGCCAACTTTACCCTCGTCGCCCTCAAGGTATAAAGTGCCGGCTTCCAAATGTCGAGTCCAATTCAAAACAGCATAGTCCAGAAAACCATAATCTCCGTTGAGTACTCTTTCTGCTGTTGGTTGACTTATAAATGCTGGAAGGTTGAGATAGTCAATGCAAATGCATGCGAGTTCGAGTTCCTTCAAGGTTATATCTATGTAACGCGCATTGTGGATCAAAAACCTAGAAGCCTGTATGTTACCATGGCCGTTGCATATATCGGCTTGCTTGCAACCTACAATTTCGCCGATACATGAATCAGCTCAAGGGTTCCGTCCTCTCGAAGCTCTACCAAAGAGCCACAAAGGTCCTTGCCGGATACTGAAAACTTGTGTCGCGCAAAATCGACAAGCTGTTCGTCGAGATTAATAGACTTTAGAGACTGTATCTCCTGCCATTTTAGTGGCCGTTTTGCACAAACAAGCCATCCAAGTAACTCCAAAGCGCCTGCTCTCATTTGGTGAGGGGCTTTATGAATTATCCTGTCCATAATTCGTTCGTACCTGTTGACTGATCAGGTAATGAGCTGAACCAAAGTTCTTTAAACTTACGCTTGGTTGATCTCTGGAGGGAACTCGCTTAGTTGCTCTTCAACCTCAGCAAGCGTAGTCTGCGACATCAAGTTGATCCATATCAATTTCGCTAATAAGAATATGCCTGTCCTGCACGTTAGCAAATGGCGCGAATTACTTCATTTGGTTCATACCTTCCACTGAATCAGCAACGGCATCGGCAATCCGTCTTGATTCATCCTCTGAAAACTCAAATTTGCGTCCCAGGTCTTCAGCCTGTACTCTGCTGTAAGCTAGGACGTCTTGCTTGTTATCCCGAGCTTCAATGTTGATCTTAGCAAGCCCTTGCAAGTCCTTTACCCCGATACGGTCATCCTGGCTGACGAAAAGGCAGCGCAGGCGATCGGGCGCATTTTCTGGGAGCGATTCGACCAGATGCCGGAACCACTGGGTTATGACTTTCCGTTCTCCTCTCTCGCACTCATCCAGACCATCAATGATGATATAGGCGCTTTTACAGCTAGAGAGCAGGAAGTTTAACATCTCCTGGGCTAGAGGAATTGAAGACAGAACTGCTTCGTTACTGTCACAGTACTTTCGGTGTAAGTATAATAACAGACTCTTGTCCTGGTTGAGAAGCTGTAAGATGAAGCTGCGAGCAAGTGCAAGGAACGTATTGTGCTCCGGTACACTTTGTTTGCAGTAAAAGAAGAGCACTCGTGGTCTCGGCGTAAGACTATGTACTTCTTCGACTATGAGGGACGTTAGGATAGTCTTTCCTGCCTCAATTTTAGTCTTGTCTCTTTGATGGCAATACGGGAACAATTACCCGCGCCAGGCAAGCCCGTAAGCCAGAGCAGCGGGGGTATTCTGGCATATCGTGGATCAAACCACCCTTTAAAAATCTCATTATCAAGTAGCCATCTGCCTGTACCTGGATACTCTGCTCGAATCTTGGAAAAGAGATCTTGATCTGTAGTGGGATCTATCGGTCTAAGCCAGTGACATACGGCCAAACGCTGTGGCCGGTAACGCTCTTCCACGAAGGGGTCTGGTTGGGACACTGGCTCTGTATGATTCTCCTCTGGCTCTGTTATATGAGACTGATTGGCCTGGTTTTGAATGGCATCTCGATGTCGAATTATGTTCGAAATGATACCAAGCAGCCCGCCTTTAATCGTCTTCCAGTTAATATCGAACAGCCTCTCCCATACTATACTTGGATTGTCAGAACCTCTTTAAGGTTGAAGAGTTGGAATCAGAAACTAACCTAGACTTTGAAAACAATCCAAGGTAATTTGATGGAACATGGCAATTTCCTTGTAAACCAGGACAAGGATTTTCACTTTATGTGGCCTAGTACGAAAGAAGCCTTCATACTGCTGGAGAAGAGGGAGTGCCTCCCCGACCTTTTCGTACAAGCCAATGAGCTCGTCAAAAGCTTTCCTGCATAAGCTGGATGAGCTAGTTGTCTGTGCTCTTAAGTCAGTTCATAGACTCCCAGAGGTAGCTGCGAGGTTACTTCTAGGAGGAATTTCATTGGACCCTAGGATGATGTAAGGACAAGTAACGCTTATGGTCTGAAAAAAAGCCTACCCATATAAATGGCATAATATCATCACTCTTGCAGAATAAACGAATCACCTCGCCATACTGCTTAACAGCCTTGAGGAAAGGCGCCAGCCGGTTCAAATCCTGGAGTTGGCGGCTCGCGTGCTGTTGGACTTGTATCTTCGCAATACTGTCTGTTAACGTCTTCAGCGTAGTGGCCTTGAACCTTTCCACGTCTCTCTTGTTTCTAGTTCGCTTGAATTCCCCAAGCACTGACTCAATGTCGGATAAATTGGGATTATCCATTTCCACTACTTTGCGACAATTTCAGAGAGGTCCAGGCGGGAAATGATTATGGAATAACCAATTCTTAGTTAAGGGGAACGAGAATAAACAGAGAAAGGGAAAAAGGAATCCGCTGGTAGGACAAGGGCGGCAAAAGCATAAAAGATGACAGCTGAAATTAAGCAAGATATAGATGAGGCTGATTTCTGCCTAAAGCAATGCGGGGTAAGAAATGCCCAGTGGGGGGTTGAAATGCCAGGTAGTCTTCTCGCAGCCCTGACAGCTGAGCCTAGTCTATTGTTCATTGACTTCTTGTTTTGTTTCTACGCTCAAAATGCAAGAAAACTCACTTAAACGACTCCGGATCTCAGAGGAGCATGAACGAAACTCGTTTAGCCCTGTTCCGACGTCAAATATTGAGGAGGAAGTATGGGCAAATACTCCCGTGTTTAACACATGTTTGGGATGCGTAAGTCTTAGCGCAGGAAAAGAAATATGAATCCATTCGCAACAGATTTCGCTGAAAAACAATTAGGTTATTGGAGAAAATGCACAGTTGAGCTGCGATCCTTTGGAGCACCACCTATTCCCGTTTCGATCTTCGATCCTTTTCGCTGTTGTGCAACAAGGACTGTACTTTGCTTTGGCACATAACGACTTGGTTTTCGCGCGGTTGAGTAAAGGATTATGCACACTATTAGTCTCTCTCGTGTCTCAACATCGACTATGTTTCTTAGCATACGTCCCAAGTGAGGCCTCTGGCTTGGCAGCGAATTCTTGGGACATGCGAGCTGACTCCCAGCTTCCGATAGAGCTTAATATCTATGGATGCCGCGAGGATGCTGAATCTATCGGTCGGACTCTTTCCAAGGCCGGCACCTATCTCCAATTTCCTAAGTGCGGGCTAGAGGGCGTAGAGTACTACAACCCGCACTTCTTTAGAATGGAGGGATACCCAGAGCAAGCATCAATTGAAACTCTTCTTTTATGCCCACCGAACGTTACGGGAGCTACAAACCAGGCTTCCGATCCAGAGCCCGAAGTCAATAGCACAGATGCGGTCGATGAAATTCTTGGTTCGCTATCGTACCATAATCTCCGCGATGGTATTCACGTCGACAGTCGTATTAAAAGCGCGCTTTTTCCGTACGTTGATATTGATCTGTTTTGTATACCGAGGACCCGATGCTGACTGATTTACAGGTACCAAAAGGAAGCAGTCGACTTCATCTTTAAGCGCGAGACGGGCGATGTTCCCTCCGAGCTAAGCCTTTGGAAGTACAATAGCACCGATGCGGATGAGCCTTTGTAAGTACAAGTCATCAGACTCAATCGCCCTACACTGACACTCGTAGCTACCAGCATGTGTTCAGTGGAGCAAAACGTCCACAGCAGGAAGAAGCTGAAGGTGGAATCCTGGCGGATGACATGGGACTAGGGAAATCACTCGTCATCCTGTCAACTATAGCAGGTTCACTGGACCGGGCAAACGCATTTGTTGACTCAAATCGACGGTCTGGAGCAACATTGATTGTGGTGTCATCAACGCGTAAGCTCTATACGTCAAAAGCACAGACTGAAACTGACGTGAACCTAGTCTTGATCGACAACTGGGTTGAACAGATCCAAACGTAAAGCTTCCTTATGTTACTCATTGCCCTCTGATCGAATTAACACATTGATAAGGCACACTTATTCCGGGAGCCTGTCGTGTCACAGACACACTGGTACACAAAGGCATAAAGAGTTACATCTACTGTATCAAAAGTCCATAGTGTTCACGACGTACGCCACGCTAGCAGCCGACTCATCTCGCGGTAGTTTATCCAAAGTTCACTGGTTCAGGATCGTTTTGGATGAAGGTTTGGGAACAACTCGCAAGTTACTACGTTTTATGTTCTGACATGTATTACTTCTCTTAGCTCACGATATTAGAAACCGCAGAACGAAGCAGTTTGAGGCCGTCGCTGCTCTTTCTGCAAAGCATCGCTGGTGTCTGACAGGAACACCCATTCAGAACAGCATGGAAGATCTTGGAGCCTTAGTGTCTTTCCTCAGGGTCCCGGTCCTTGAAAATCCTCCTACATTCCACAAGTTCATTACAGGTCCCACAACGTCTGCTTCTTCGAAAGACCAGTTCAAGAATCTACGAACATTACTTGAAACCATCTGCCTGAGAAGAACACGGGAGATTTTGCCCTTGAAGCAACCCGTCACGCATGTTCGAGAGGTCTATCTCACTATTTCTGAACGACAGGAGTATAACGATCTTGTTCATGAAGGTAAAACACAAATTGACATGATAGTCAGCGGGCACAGCAAGAGGAAGGTGAGCTCTGTAGTGCTCCAATCGATTCTCAAACTACGTCTGTTTTGCAACAATGGCAGATCAATCGATAATCATCAATTTGAGCTTACAGGTCTTCCACACGATTCAGATGAGGCATTGGCCTATCTCCAGCAACATGAGCGTAACATCTGTGCTATTTGCTCAGTTACGATATACTCCATTGACAATTCTGACAAGACAGATGGTGGCAGGTTCATATTCTCCTGTTCTCACTTATTCTGTCGCACATGCTTGCCTCAGTATCGTAATCAGAAATCCCCCTGTCCGGCCTGCCAACAGGATGGTGAACCTGAACTGTCAGGGGTTCGGCTCATGCAAGATCCGCAATCAGGAACCGGCACAAGCGAACCTGGTGGCGGTCGCTCTATCGATGACTATCCATCGAAGTTACTCTCTCTCTTGGACGACATTCGTCAGCACAATACACAAAAAAGGTAAGATATCTCATTGTGTGTGTTCATGAGCCGAACAGAACAAGCTGAGTATTTGGTATCAGTATCGTGTTTTCTTGCTGGAAAAAGACACTCTTCTTAATTAGCGACCTTCTTTCGCATCATTCCATTAAACATGGTATGATCCATGGTTCGCGAACGCTCGCTGAGCGCACCAAAGTGTTGAAAGAGTTTCAGTCGAAAACTGGCCCAACTATTCTACTTATGACGTTGGGGACGGGTGCCGTAGGGTGAGTTTGCAGTCGCGTTTTGCTAATGTAATGACTTGTTAGTTCTTACTGCTTGACAGATTGAACCTTGCCGTTGCATCTCGCATTTACCTCCTGGAGCCGCAATGGAATCCATCTATCGAAGAGCAGGCGATTGGGAGAGCACTTCGACTCGGTCAAGAATCTCAAGTCGTTGTTGTTAGATACATCACATCAAAGACGGTCGAACAGGTTTGGGAGTGCGGTGTTGTTGTCGTTCTCGCTAACAGTTTCCAGGCTGACGTCGTATTTCGCCAAAGAAGAAAACTCCAGTTGGTGGGTGGGGGATTCGGCAAAGGGAAGAACGCATCATCGGAAGCTTTGGTGGAGTCGCTGTTGGTAAGTGGATAACGGGATAGACGCGAGTATCGCTGTTAAATCTGACACTTTTCTAGCATATTTTTGATGACGACGACGGAGCATCTACGTAAAGCCCAAAGCGCGGTTATCTTTCAGCAGTTTCCGGTATAAACCCGTTTTCCTAGGTTGGGGTTGTAAACGAAAAACGAAAAAAATTCGAATTTATATTCCTGGGTAGACTGATGTAGATCGACTTAGTGGCTATTCTCTATAACAAGGTTCCAGCATGTACAAAATTTCAGCATTTCTACTATTATTTTATTTGATGTTTTTGATGGTCTTATGGTGAGTAACGGAAATACCTAATTAGGCATGCCCGACAGCTTCTCTGCTCCAGTTACGAGGGATGGTACTCCGCATGTGTGTGCCCCACTCTGTCTTCCAGTGGAACAGCTTACCGTAAAGGGAACCAAAGCTCGATGGCAAGACTGCCTGCCAATGGCGCTCTCATAATGAGAGTTGGAGAACTTGTTATATAAAGGGCGGGGCCCGAGAGAATATCACAAAACTCATTCAATCATCATCACTTCTCCAAACAAAGTCATTTTTACATCACCAACCTGCAAGGCTGTCATGAGTTCCTACACCAACGAAATCACAGTCACTCTCAGACAAATCGCCAAGATGATAGATCACTCTCTTCTGCACCCCACCATGACAGACACCGACATTCTCCAAGGCCTCGCCATTGCCAAAAAGTACGGCGTTGCCACAGCCTGCATCAAGCCTTATGCAATCTCAATGGCTAAACAGGAGCTTCAGGGCAGTGATGTCTTGATCTGCCCCGTCATTGGCTTTCCTCATGGAAACAGCAGCACTTCCGTCAAGGTCTTCGAAGCTGACGTCGCTACTGCTGTTGGCGGTAATGAGATCGACATGGTCATCAATATCGGCAAGGCACTCGGCAGCGACTGGGACTACGTTGCTGATGAGATTCGTCAAGTCAACGATGTCGTTGTCAAACGTGGGGCAATTTTGAAAGTCATTTTTGAAAATGACTATCTCAATGAGGAGCACATTGTACGCCTATGCAAGATCTGCTCCGATATTGGCGTGGCTTTCGTCAAGACTTCGACAGGTTATGGTTTCGTAAAGCAGGAAAACGGCATGTACAGTTACAAGGGTGCTACTATTCCTCATCTGAAGCTCATGGTGGAGGAATCTGCCAAGAGCGTCCAGGTCAAGGCTGCTGGAGGTGTTCGCACCCTCGATGATTTGCTGCATGTCATGTCGCTAGGTGTTACACGTATTGGCGCTACAGCTACAGTTGCAATTATGGAGGAGGCGGTTAAGAGGGGGATCACGGACCAACCTACTAAGGTTGCGTTCAAGCCTATGGCCGATAGCTCAGTCGGGGGATATTGAGAATAGCCGCAAAGGGAGCTAAGGTCCTCTATGCAAAAGCTTGGGGTTGAGATGCAAAATAGTTCATATATGTAGGAATCATCAAGACTATGCCTCACGCTCTGTTTGTCGCCTTTCCCTGAATTGCGAGCCTATTGCTTCCTCTATCACGGTATCCCTAGTATAGGCAATTGGAACATCTTGCTGTAACAGATTGTCAGATTTGAGGACTGGTTTGGAGACCAAGAAATGACAAGTCAGACTAGATGATTTCAGAAGAAATTTTGAGGATCTTTATAAACACTCACTTTCCCCTTCCGGCCCGAACGCCGCATCGAGAGGCATAGGCTTTGTAGCTGTTCGCTTGGCTGTTTTTGCGACCAGCTTGCATCACATCGGTGCGCAAGAAAGCAGGCTAAAGTCTCATAGTATTGATTCGAAAGAATTGAAAGACCGGATATTAGACACCTTTAGATTGAGATTCTTGGATGTTGTGTCAAGAGGTTCTCTTGAAGCGGTGCAATTCTGCGTTTTGCCAGCAAGCTACTGCCGGTACCACGATGAACCCGGCATGGCTTGGCCACTATCTGGTTCTGGGATACGGATCGCCCAAGCACTCAGTCTTCATCGAAAAATGGCACCTGGAGATCCTAGCGACCAGGCTCTGAATTAGCAGATACAAGACCGGAAGCGGGCATGGTGGGCCGTCTACGAGATCGATCCCTTCTGCTCAATGCTTTATGGATTTCCTCTCGACTTTTCCGATGGCGATTGCAATTTCGAAGCTTTGGATCCGTTTGATGAGTACAATGGATCGGCTAAGGAGTTCCGCCAGACGATGAGACCATTTGTGTTGTTCTACAAGTGTACAATTTCAAGGCTGTCGACTATTGTCACGTCCGCATTAGTCGACCTATACAGCACTCGGCACGGTGATCGAAAGAGAAAGGACAACCTAAAAAGTTTTTTCGACAGGGTGGCGGCTTCCAATGGGCGTCTCCAAGAGTGGTATGGAAACCTGGACCCGAAGCTCAGATTTTATAGTCATCATTCTCTCTCGGACGTTCAGCTAGACGTTCGTGAGAGAACTGGACGAGGCTTTGAAGATTATCTCTTCAGCCTACAAGCGCTCTCTCTTAACCTAGTATATAAGAATATAAAAATCTTAATCTATAGGCCTATGCTATCCTTTAAAATAACTAGCTTAACTTTAATAGACCCTACTACTTCAAAAACTAACCTATATCAGTTAATAATATAAGAGTATAAAGAAATTATAC
>JAAVUB010000075.1:0-24602 GCA_014898885.1 Fusarium lyarnte (nom. inval.)
CTCTAAGTCTTCTACGTCTGCTCCCCTCGCTTTTATTCCCTTCTTCTTCCAATTCCCCTCCATCACCAGCTCGACTCACCCGCAACCAACTCGCAACACTTGGCCCGTCTCATCACGACCGGTTCATATTTTTCAAGAGGCCATCTAGAGCCTTCATTCCTCAACCAATATCAATAAACTCAGCCTTTCTATGACCATCGATCAATCATATCCAATGACCATCATTACGTTCAAGATCACCGCTTTCACCCTTTAAACCCCACGGGAGCGCGCGCGCAAGCGAAGAGCTAGCAGTCGAGAGCGAGAGCGAGAGTCACAATATCCTACGAATCAGACGATATTCAACCATCGTGCTGTCGGGCCCAGCCTAATTGTCCGATTTCCGATCACAAGCTTGCCGTCGTCCTTAGTCGTCTCTCAAATATAGGAATCGCGACTTGACTACGTCAAGATGCCCGGTGCAAACGTAGCAGTCCTCCCGCCCCCTGCGGCCTCGACAGCGTCTTCGCGAAAGGCCTCGCTGGCACCCGAACGTAAATACAAGTGCCAGTTCTGCAACAGGGCCTTTAGCAGGAGCGAACACCGAAGTCGCCATGAACGATCACGTACGTGTACCACCAGTCAGCCCTCAATCCCTCATGCGAACCCTTCACCCCGCGACCCTCTTCTCCTGGCTATAGACTAACTCATTTGCAGATACCAAGGAGCGTCCTTTTAAGTGTATGAAGTGTAGGAGTACTTTTGTCCGCCGTGACCTTCTTCTCAGACATGACCGTACCGTTCACGCTAAGGACGGCGGCGTACCTCTTCACAGTGATGGCAAACGCCGGGCCGGTCCCAAGACTCGCGCTGTCGGCGCCCCTTCAAAATCATCTATCGCTATAGATACTTCAACCCTGGAGCAAATGGAATCTGGTGCTGATGGCATCTTCGACGTTGAGACTGCTGCCATGCTTGTAGCCGATCTGCATCACAAGGCCACCGCCGCTATGCGCGAAGACCACTCGTACGAGGACAGTCCATCGATGACTTATTCACCCCACAACACTTCTGCTATGGAGTCTACTGTGACATACCCTTCTGGCGCCATCGCATTACCTCAGGTTCAGTGGGATGGCTTCATGTCTCAATCAGTCGCCGAACCCAAAGCCCATTCGATAACGTCCAGTGCATCCGGGTCATTCGAGTCTCAACCTTCTTTCGCCAGCGGAACTACCCTACAAGCTAATTCAAATCAACTTCCCCCTATTAGTGGACAGAACTGCAATGGCCTGGTACCGGCTCTACAGTCCATGATCAACTCATTGCCCAACTCTGCCGCTGCGCCGCCATCTCCATGGTCGCCAGAGTCATCCAAGCCTGGATACAATGCCCCTGAAGTGATGGGGGATGATGAGCGCAACGCTATCCTTGACAACATTCGCAGTGCCGACAGTGAGCATGCCATTCCTGAGGGGTTTCGCCTACCTGGGCTAGGTTCATTGAATCGGTACCTTTCAACATACTTCGGTCTGTTCCATCACCATTTGCCTTTCTTGCATCCTGCTTCATTCCATCCCACCAAGGTCTCACCTCAGCTTTTATTAGCAGTTCTTAGCATTGGCGCTCTCTATGCTTTCGACCAAGAACAAGCATACATGCTCCACATTGGCTCCAAGGTTCTGGTTAACCAGTTCCTACAAAGTAAGGAGAATTTCAGCTCCCGAAAGTGTCCCCTGTGGACCATGCAGAGCAACCTCCTCAACATGATCTTTGCTAGCTGGAGTGGTGACCCTAAGGGCCTGGAATGGACTTGTTCAATTAAGAGTCTGCTCGCCAACATGGTCGCTGGTAACAGGTACGAGCTGAAGCTTCGCCAAGAAGCTCGGTCGGGTGCAAAGCCCACTCGTGCTGAGTGGGTAGAAGACGAGGGCTGCCGTCGTACATACTACGCTGTCTACATCTTCTTCGGTCTTTTGACACTTACATACAACCACACGCCGGCCATCAGTTTTAGCGAGTTTGAAGATTTACAGCTTCCTTCCACCGAAACGCTTTGGAACTTGCAGGTACCAGACGAGGCGACATGGCAAGAACATTTGGCCGCTTCCACTACCGTAACCTTTATGGAGGCTCATGACAACCTTTTTCAGGGCGAGACGCTTCGATACAGCACATTCGGCACCCGCGTCATGATCAACGCTCTGTTTCTCGAGGTCTGGTATCACAAGCGCAGTCCTGAAGCACTGCAAGACGTGGTCACAGAGTACAAGTTACGGCTGGCGCTAGAAACATGGGAGAAATCCGTCGATATGTGTGAGGCCGAGGCCTTCCCTGTACCGATCAGTGCTCCCCATAAAGGCCATCCTTTGATCTTCAACGCGAAAGCCATGTACCGTAATGCTCGTGCCCGCCTAGAAGTTGACCTCAAGGCGGTCCAGGAAGCGCTTCGCTACCATGAGTCCTATGAGGTTGCTGCTGCGATGACGCATGCCCGGGATCGCGTGAAGCGCTCGAGTGAGATGATCAAGGTGATTGAGGAATGCTACAACTGCCTAGAGACTGTTGTCTCTCAAGGAGTCAGATGGATTGCCCGTGTATCGCCTACCAACTGGAGCGTGGAGCATGCGCTCTGCGGAATGGATCTCATGATTATTCTATCGCTGTGGTTGTATCGTCTGGAACATGACGAGGAGCCTGCGACTCAGGAAGAGATGGCCATGTATAACAAGGTTCGACAGCTTCTTGTGAAGGAAATTGATGAGAACTACATGTCTCAGCTGAGCGCGGTTGTCGCACGACTCTGGGGCTCGATACTCGATGAAGTCGTTGTTTGGGGGTATGTATCAACGGTGCAAACATCTCTCAGAATTGCATTGCTAACACAGCACGCAGCATGACGCGACTTATGGGCGACGCCTTCAAACTGCATTCTCAGGCCCTCGTCGGCTACGTCGATGATCCTGAAGCATCCTCAAATGTCTCGACTCCCTCGATGATCTCGCAGGGGGCTGATGAGGATAGCGTGTACTAAAACTAATTAGCCATGACTGAAATGACTTTTCCCTTTGTTTGCCCTCGGGCCGGTTCGGGCTTTCCTTTTCTCCTTGGCATATACCTCTCTGCTTGATTATGTTTGGTTTTGGTTGTGGGTTAATTCGTTCCTCTCTGACTTTGTCGGCTCCGGCGTGAAGGGCTCGGGAGGGAGTTGGACTCGTCTCTTTTCCTATGAATTTGTTTACGCGGTCTCCTTATGGTTGTCATTTCATTATCTCCTTGGCGATACCCGAGACAGGGCGGGTAATCGCGATGTCCAGTCTACTGCAGTTTCATCATTGCAAGTCTGTTGTTGTTGTTGGGCACGTCAGATGCCTCGTTGTTTTTGTTTACGTCTCTCTGCTTGTTGCATGGTTACAAAGGGTCAAACAGCATTAATTGGGGTCAAGGAAGGGGATCGGGAAACGGTTTTCGCATTGGGCTTGTGCTCCGGACAGAGGGAACTGGATCATTTGCGTAGTGACAGCGCAGGCTAATGACTGCGATGGCAGGACAGTTGGCAGGTCCAAGATGGCTGGTGTCGCCTTCTACTTCCCCTGTTCTATATGCTATGGCACCTTGATTGTTTTCATCTTATAATATTTTTGCGTGTTTCTTTCTGCCGTTTTACGGGCAGTTTTCAACACTAGGTTCGGTCTTAGTCTGCTTCGCATGGTATGGCATTGCTCTGCTTCGCGTCTTGTTCGATTCTTATCCTATTTACTTTTCACTTATTTTTTGTCGAGTTGTTCAATTTGGTTTTCAGATACCTTGTTCGATATACAGATTGTTTCTTTTGCGGCCATATGACGGCAATAGCATGATCTGACACGTCCTGGGAACCCCTTTTTGGGCCCACGACGCAGCGTCGCATACCGTCAAGAGGAGGCTGGCCCATACTCGTGTATAGATGAATAGTGTTTGCTTTGAATAATCAGCACCTGTCAAAACATCATTTCTTGTTCTTCATCAAGCCTGTGACATGTTGGAAGGGATCAGTTCCCGTTGCTAAAGAGAATCGTACAAGAGTCGTAGTCAGGCCAAAGGCGGCATCATCAACAACAACAAAGAAATGGCCTCTCATGCCCTTGAACATAGGTACCTTGGGTAAGGCATTGCCTTTAACAACAAAAAACCATATCTAATACGACATCATGTTTCTCACACGCCTGCATACCTACCTAGGTACCCTGCCCATCGAAGTTTCCCTCGGGACGTTGGTCAAGGTCCTCCCATGAACCATCTAAACTCTAAAGCAGGCACTTCCGATGAATTATTTGAGGTTGTCCAGTCCATGGAAGTATATGAACCTGGACCTGCGATCTCAACTTGAGACTT
Organism: Fusarium lyarnte (nom. inval.); assembly: GCA_014898885.1. Lineage (NCBI taxonomy): Eukaryota > Fungi > Ascomycota > Sordariomycetes > Hypocreales > Nectriaceae > Fusarium > Fusarium lyarnte (nom. inval.). The sequence continues at coordinate 4,354 of JAAVUB010000075.1, forward strand.
TCAACCCAGTGTCAATTTTGAAATACGCTCGTCACAGCCAAGTGAGTCAATTCTGTTGAGACTCAATCACTTCTATTTCCATCATGATCTTCCCTCTTACACAGCTTCTTGTGACTGCCCGTCTGGTTTCTGGAGCATGCGAATGCGGTTACTCGATCAAAAATCCCCAAGGCGATAGCCCAATAGTGTTCACTGATCGGCTGGAGACCAAGTTCAGCCGGCTACACAATATCTCTGAAGGGCACGATTGGGTAGCTCAAAACTTTACAGTATCGGCCGCAGATGGTAGGGGCAACTTTAGCAAAGCCTTCCTGTCCACCAATGTCAACACTCGTGGAACAAAGTCTGGGGATGATTCTGGGCTTGAGCTATATGTAAGAAGCGTAGTCAATAAGGACGATGCAATCCCGTCAAGCGAAGTCGATACAGCGAGACTCGACCTTCACTGGGGATCATTCCGAGCAGGAATGAAACTAACGGACGTCAAGGGCACCTGTGCCGCTTTCTTCTGGGCGAGTAATCTGATGTCAAGAGCGATAAGAGAAACTGACCAGTGAGCAGTATTTTAACGATACTCAGGAGATCGATATCGAGTTCCTTTCTCAAGAGTTTGATCATGATAATGGTATATACCCTATCAATCTGGTTGTTCAGTCCAAGAAATCCTTGGAGGCTGGCTATGATGCCAGCAAAACCGGCAATTTCAAACGAGTCAGGCTAGATTTCGACCCGACAGACGCCTTTCACGAGTATCGCTTTGACTATCTTCAAGGACAGGTCCTATTCTACGCTGACGGCAAACTCCTCGCCCGCATGAAAGGAGGCGACATGCCTTCTTTTGGAGGCCATTTGATTCTTCAGCATTGGAGTAACGGCAATCCGTTATGGTCAGGGGGGCCTCCAAAAGAGGATGCAACAGTCACTATCAGTTATGTCAAAGCATACTTCAACTCATCAAACAGTGAGCGCCAGTCGCAACTGGTGCAACAATGTCACGAATCATCAGAGGAAACTTCAGTGTGTGCGCTATATGATTCGGATAATGATGAAATCGACAATGCAACTGCTAACGCAAGAAGAGTCGCTCAAGGAAGCTTTGTCTGGGTCTTGATTGTTGGCCTGATAATGCCCATTCTGCAGTTGAGCCACGTTTCCTTAGTGGTGTGAATGGGTGCTTGATTATCTGCTACGAGTTTGAGGGCTTGGAGCCGTGATTGGAATCGATGTTTCGTTGTGGCCTATGACGCAGTCAGGAGAATTTGAAGCATTCAAAGCACGTACTATTCTGTTCAATTGAAAGAAAATCTTTTTTTTACACTCTCGAAATGTTGGTTGTTGGGAAACCTGGAATCAGTGAGTGCTGACGTAGTCGAATCAGAGCTTCAAATCTCCTCTCCCTTACCATAGGCATTGTCTTAACTTTACCTTGGCAAGAACCCAACAAAACTGGTCCTGAATCAAGGCAGAGGCAGCTTTTCAAAGTGAGGGGGTTACAGAGGAATTTTATAAGTAACAGATATTTTCTTCAATAAAACTGGCCAACCTGCTATCGTATCCACGATACCTTTCACTACCATTCATCATATTATCCTAGTACCTAGTGAGCAACACTTTGCAAATATGCCTACAGAACCTTTCCTAGACATCATCCTCACCAATCATACAGACTCCAAGTCGATCTTTGCGCACGTCACAGGTCGAGATGAACAGGGCGTTTTAATTCTTCTCGCAGATGGAGAGATGGTTCATCGGCCAAAGTCGCCGTCTGAAATATTACAGCCAGTCGGTGCAGATATCGCTATTCCCGTTGGAGGACCAGGAGCTCAAAAGAAAGTGCGGATACCGCATATCTATGGAGGGCGAATCTGGTTCTGCAAAGACAAGCCACTCACATTTCTTATCAACCCAGGACCAGCTGTGGTTGAACCGTCTGTAACGAATCCAACTGATCCCAACTTTGACGCTGATTGGGGATTCTGCGAGCTCACCTACAACAACGATCAGCTGTTTGTTAATGTGTCATATGTTGACTTCGTAAGCATTCCGATCGGTCTGGAGCTTGAGAACGAAGCAGGCCAAGTCACGCGTGTTCTGGGCATGCCCAAGGATGGACTTGGTCGGGTCTGCGACGGTTTGAAGCGTCAGGGCGAGAAGGACGGCGCAGGCTGGGAGAAGCTTGTGGTCAAGTCCAAGTCTGGCTCCAACCTCCGAGCATTAAGTCCAAACGCCGGTGCAGAGTTACATCCAGACTTGCTGGAGAACTACTTTGCGCCAGAGATTGACGCGGCGTGGAAGCGCTACGAGAAGGAAGACATCGAAATCAACACGCAGGCAGAGTGGGGCGATGTTAGGGGCCGCGTCCACGATGGCAAGCTAGTGTTCAAAGACGTTGGAAAGGACAAACTTAGCTTCCACTTTGAGAAGCCATCTACGCGGGACATTGTGTCTTGCAGCACGGGACCGTTTGCGGGCGGCCCGGATGTGACGCCGGCGCAGCTCAACGTCGGAGCCCGGATTGCGGCGGCGCTGAACCGGACAACGTTATCGGGCAACTCCCGACAGCCCGAGGGGGAGAAGGTTGAAGAGTACTACCGCAAAGGAGAGGGAAAGACAAATCACTACTCTAGAATCTGCCATGAGGTTACGCTCGAGGGGAAGGGGTATGCGTTTCCGTATGATGATGTTGGTGCATCTGGGGGAGTTGATCAGAGCGGATTCTTGAATGATGGGAGACCAAAGGTCTTGACTGTCCATGTTGGGGGACAGTAAGAGAAGCAGGCTATGAAAATCGAATAGAGATAATTAAATTGATGATCAACAGCTGCCAGATCTCGCCAAGCTTAATGTGCCGAGAATGCGAACGGGCTCAGTCGAACAAATCACCACCTAAATTAACACTGCACCCTCACCAAGCTTTATCATGTATGTAAGACATGCGGTTGTGGCTGTTGATAGCATCTGCCACAGCCGCTATCAAGGAATGAAAGGGTTGCATAATGATAGTGACTTGTGACGTTGAGGGCCTCAAGTTTTATTTAAAGGTATACGGTGATCATTGAGTTTTGTTCATAGTATTACCCTGTCACTCAGAGAGTACGCGAACCACGTCATATGGAGGCTTATTGCCAATATCAATAATAAATAATCCATAGCATTTGCCTCTTATTGTATATACAGATATCATGAATCTCAAACTGGGGGCAAGACATCATTGGTAATAGAGTCACTGAATTGCACACCAAGGCAAGAAGAGGAGCATAGCCAGGCCCCGCGCCTGCCCACCCAATCTGCAGCTAACAAGGTGTACCACGCCCAATCCAATCCAGATGAAGGAAGGAAGAGATTGGATCCAATCATTCCGCATACAACCCTTATTCCTCCTTCCGTGGATGCATACATGGATCCTTACCTTATGGCTCGACCTACCTTGCTCCGTACCTAAGATACTTTTCCCTCTCACATCTAAATTAATCTTTGGCCATTGATCCTTGTTCTTCAATTCCGTTCCTTTGGTCCCGCCTCGAGATAATTATTTCGCTCTTCTCTCATTTCTGATATTGTTGCCGACTTTAATGATTTACGATTTACGATTTACGATACCCCAGACCAGGCCATATCACTGATACCTATTCGTAGTTCGGGTACAATCCATCATATCACACAAACACTCCGCACTTCCCGGGTTCCTAGCCGCCTCTGTCGATCCCCGCCAACACTTATCGTCACCCCTTGGAACCTATCTTGAGCCAAGAGCCTTAGACGACATACACACGATCTTTTGGACCTTGCCGTGATGGTTCTCTAACTGATAGGTGCCTATCATGTCATGACCGCCAAAGCGCCATCCCTTTTGACCTCACATTCTCTTGTCTTGACTCGCTAAGTCTGGGCATCTAATTACGAGGCCGTGCATCTTGCCTCTTTTATATTATACGAGCCGTCATGGTATATTGCGGGAAGCCCTCTGGTGGCTGCTCCACCTGTCGCCGCCGCAAGATTCGTGTGAGTTGGTCCATCACCACAATCCATCAACGTCCCATCACGGGCAACGCCCGTCTCGGCCGTCGTCATCTCAGCCTGTTACCCAGTGCATTTACTGATATGTGAATCTCGAAATCAAGTGTGACCAAAAGGAGCCAGCATGCACGCAATGCGAGAAGAAGAATCAGCCATGTCCCGGCTATCGTAATCTCGTTGATCTCATGTTTAGAGATGAAAGCTCCCATGTTATCAAGAAAGCAGTTAAGACACGGACTCGATCTCATCAGTCACAAAAGAGTCCTGTTAGCCAGGAGCTCGCCTCGGCCTCAACATCTCCTCCACAATCCGTTGTGACTATCAAGTCACCACCGACGTTCGCCATTGACCCGAGGTCCAGTGCAGCCCCTGCCCCTGCCACCAAGACAGAGAAATCGAACAAGGTCAAGGCCAGACGTGCTCGGAAATCTAACACTCGCTGCCGGGCGCCTGTCCTTTCCGCTTTGATTAACGACTGGAGCCGGTCTCCATCGGAAGCCTCTCATGAAAGCCCGAGTGATACCAACGATGTCATTGATCCAAGTGAACCAACTGCTGGCCGCGATCACCTGGATGATGCTCTATCACCCCAACTACAAGACCAGGGCACTGCTTTCTTCTTCTCTCGCTACGTTGTAGCTGACAGAGGCTCATATCAAAACTATGCTTTCATATACGATGTATGGAAACCTCCGGACTCGGCGCAGGCTCAAGTTGATCCAGTCACTGTCAGTATGACAGCTGTCGGACTTGCAGGATGCTCACAGGTTTTTCGATCACCAGATCTTATGACACGGGCACAAGAGAGCTATGCTATCGCCCTCGGACTGACGCACCGTGCACTTCGCGACCCAATTGAAGTTGTAAAAGACACAACCATGCTCGCCGTTTTGATACTCGGCACTTTCGAGTTTGTTTCGGGATACAGTTCCCATACGATGCGTGCTTGGCAGGACCATGTGAACGGAGCTGCCGCCCTGGCAAACATCAGAGGTGCTGCTCAGTTTCGAAGCAAAGCTGGTGCTCGCATGTTTCTCATGCTTTGCCATACAGTTCTTATAAGCTGCATACAGAGCGGCCTACCTATGCCACAAACACTAATAGACCTGCGACACGAAATTCCTCCTTCCGAAGAACTTGGAGGACCTGACTTTCAGGTGGCATACCCCATATACAAAGCACTGCAGGTGCGCTACGATATCAACACTAGGGAACTAGTCAATCTTGATGATGTGGTCACCGCCATATCAAATGTTGAGGAGGAATTTTCATCGATACTGTCCGGACTGCCAGAATCTTGGAAGTACCATCGCGTACAGCTGACGCAACCGGACCCTCGAGTATCAGGACAAATATGCCACGTCTATTCTGGGCTTCTTCAATCCACCACTTGGAATATGGTGCGCGGAATAAGGATGTTGCTGCTAGAAACACTCGTCGAGCAGCTTTGCGCTGCTTCGAAATCGGCTGACAGAACTATACTGTCAGACAATCATCTCCAGTTACTTGCCAAATCTCTCAAAGTGTTGGATATGCTGGGACAATCAATTGCAGCCAGTGTTCCCCAGCACCTCGGAGTTGTCAGTATTCGGGACATAAGCAACAGGAAGGACCAAGGGCACACAGTTTCGATTGCAGCCAAGAAACAAGCATGCCGTGTTATATCGTCGCCGTTTGCACAAGACTCACGAGTCGGCTCGGGAGAGGATACATCCAGCAGCGGTGGTAGTCCGGTACTATTTGATCCAACGCAGTCGACGCCTCACACCGACGATGCTACTCGTTTCATGAGCCTTGCGTCGGCAAACAATACCATTATCTGGCCGTTGTACATGCTCGGTATGTCATCAGCATGTTCCTCAGAAACAAAACAATATGCCATCGAGGGCCTGCAAGCTATCCATAGAGAAGCTGGTCTGGAGCAAGCGCGTGTGGTTGCGGGACTATTGCAGGAGAAGGATAGCCCCCCTACTCTCAGCCCATCCCTTCTTAGCAAGCTTCCCACGGTTGACGCAAACGCTCTACCCTCAACAGTTTAGTAATCTGCACGCCGAGCCTGACTTCAGTGTGCGATAGTTAGATACGCCTCCCATTACTTTTCACAATTCGACCGGGCATGAAATTGACACATATGGCGACACGTCCTATGTCATGGTTGTAATCCCAACGGGCTTCTCAATTCTTAGCATAACTCTCTGTTAGATAAGACGATTTGTAGAGTGCACATACCCAGCACCTTTTGGATGGATTACCAGCGCATTGCTGTTTAGCATGGATAAAATGTTTCCCATTGCTTAATTTACCAACTGTCAAAGTTTCCAAAGCCACCCCCCTTGATCTTTTTGCGTGCTGGTTCCTCCCACGTGTCAACGTCCTCAATATCAGCCTCGTTGGTCGTCGCTGTGCTCTGTTGAGTTGCGCTCTTCAAGTATTTGCCAACGCTCTCACCGGCTCCTGTGCTCTCAAGAGTGCCGTCATTGCGTATCCGTTTGCCGGTCCATGTTGTCTTGTCATCGTCTGTGCCACCTTGTAACCGGATCTTCTCCTGTTCCTTGGTCTGACGCTCGTTTTCCTGTTTCTGTTTCTGAAACTCGGCGAAAGGATCGTGAAAGATAACGATGTCTTTGATAACAATCTTGTTGAGGGGTCGGTTAGACCCATCTGTAGGTACATCCTCCATCTTGGAAAGAACATTGAGATTCTCGACAACCTTTCCAAAGACTGTGTGCTTGCGGTCAAGGTGTGGCGTGGGCTTATACGCTATAAAGAACTGACTTGAGTTTGTATTCTTGCCCTTGTTGGCCATAGAGACTAGTGAAAAGTTAGCGAGAACTACAACATGCTTATGAAGGGGTACTTACCCGTTCCTCGGGCATTGTGTGACATTGGACCGTCGAACTCATCATCGAAATATTTCCCCCATATACTCTGCCCGCCACGGCCCGTGCCTGATGGATCACCGCCCTGAATCATAAAGTTTGGGATGTTTCGATGAAAGGCTACACCCTTGTAGTAGCCAGTCTGTGCTAACCTGACGAAATTCCACACAGCCTTCGGTGCAAACTCAGGGTACAGCTCGATTGTTACGTCGCCCAGATTTGTTTCTATTCTGGCATACCCGGTTGTCTTGACTCGCTTGGGCTTTAGCATATACTCCTCATCCGTCAGCAGAGCTCTCTCGCCGCTTGTCTCAGGTGTCAGTCCTGTGCTGGTGAAACTGGCTGCGGCTTTGCCCGTGGTGTACGCTGCCGAGTTAGCAGCCAGCTTCTTGTCCTTGATCATAGAGTGGCGGACCACATTGTTGGCAGCAGCAGGCTTGGTGAGGGCAGTCGAGCTACGATTGATATCACCACCCTGCTCACGAGCCTTGCGCGCTTTCTCTACCGCGGCTTTCGCACGCGAAACCTTATCGCCCATGCTTCCTAATGCACTGGAGTTGATGTTGCCGGCATTGCGCTCGTCTTCCTGTTCCTTGGTCAACTGCGCCTGCTCGCCATCCTTCAGGTACTTGAACTGGTCCAGGTTGCGACTGGCCGCATTCTGGGGGTCTTGGAGTGTAATTATGTCGGCGCGAGTAAACTCTTCGTCATCGACCAAGTCGCGCCAGGATTTGGCCTTAATATTCATACGCTCGACCGTATCCCAAGCGAAGACATTAGCGTAAGTCCCATGACGAATGGCAACTATATGTGTGTTGTCGGTGAAGACTTTGTAGGTGACCGGATCAATCAAGTCGCCTTTCCCGTCGCTCAAGCCAGCGCCAAGAGAATCTGATTCTGAATTCCGAGAAAAGTTAAGACGGATCAGATCTTTCTTTTGTAGAGGCTCGCCAGTGACGGGGTTCTGGTTGGGGTGCTTGTCAAGCCAGGCGCCGATGACCTCGACGTCGAAAATCGTTCCATCAGGGGTGCAGACAGGGTTCTTGAAGGGTTGGAGACTGGCGGCGCAAAAGTTAAAGGGAAGACGGCGAAATGATGCGCTGGCGTTTTGATTGCGAGAAGACGCGCCTGCGCCAACACTAGGGGAGAAGGCGTCTGCTGAGGACCACTCTGAGTGAGTAATCTGGAGTCATTGAGTCAGATAGAATATCAGCTTTGTTAAAGAAGTAGACCTACATAGAGCTTATCTGTTCCTTTACCCATTGTTGCGCTGGTTCAGCGTAAACTTGGGGGGAAAAGAGGCTATGATGATGGAATTTCACCGTCGCATTCGCGGACTAATAATGTTGAACTTATGATGCGTCGCCACGCTAGACTGTAGGCACCTTAGCAGCCAACATGGTGCCTGAGACGACCTGGGGCTTATCGCTATAGTGGACCTTTGAGCCAATGGGAAAACAGGGGCCCTTGGCTTCTCCTGCCGCTGGTGCTGATCTGGCATCACGGGCGACCAATTACGTATACACGTTGGTTACTCCCTTGAATCTGTAACTCCCGTCGTCAATTAACTTGAGGCATCTTCTTTCAAACCTGGATTTACTAATTGAATTCGACATATCAATTATCGTATCGTTCAGCAACTCTACAAAATATCGCTCATCATCGAGTTGATAAGAACGACGCTAGAAAGGACCCTCGACAGGCTCGACATGCTCCATAAATTGAGAAGCTCCCACGCCACCACTTAAACGAACGTTGCTCAAGCTCCCTTTGGTCTCGCACGTCTCGTCTTCGAAATTCGGTCTGCTTTATTCCAACGTCGCCTCTACTTATCTTGCTGTGAAACGCCGAAGCTTCCGCCGCGACCACCGACACAATAATCATGAGGTTCCTAACGGGACTGCTCGTGTTGGGCATGTCCCTTTGGACAACCCACGCTTATGAGATTGGACTGGTATGGGCGGCCTCCATCCTGCGATGCGAAGCGTTCAGTCGCAATTATGCTAACGTCTCTGTCATCTAGAGCGAGAAGGAGGGCTATCAAGAATACTGTACCGGTAGGTCATGCCTTGTGCATGCAATGCGACTCTTGGATCTAACATGTCCCAAGGCATGTACAGCAAGACCTCATGGGGTGGACCCGTTGACCCATTCATCCTCGTCAAGTTCCTCAACACCAGCAACTCCGATGTCAAGGATCCGATTGCGAGTCTGGTGATATTTGAGTGGAAGGACCGAAATCTCGTTGGAATCCCTGATCCGAATACTCCTGGTAACGTAAGTGCTCGCTTACCTTTGCATGCTCCGCCCTCTTCTGATACACGCATAATAGCGACTTGGCGTCTGCGGTGACGACTTCGTCAAGCAAGGTTATTGTAACAAGACTGATATTGGCAAATTTATCCTGCACCCCGATGTCGACAAGAAGTCTTCGAGCGTGGTCCTCACAAAGGCTGTCCACCTCAACGATGCGGCTCCAATTAACTATGCTATCAAGAAGACCGGATACTACTGCGTTCTTACAGATGTGGTCAACACAAAGAAGTACGATCTAGTAGTCGAATATCGCAACGCTTATGGCGAGCTGGAGGCAACCCAGATTCCCAAGTTGCCCTTCTATGGTGGCATGAGTATTTTGTATGCTCTCCTTGCTGCCTACTGGGGTTTCTTGTACTATCAGCACAGGCATGATATCTGTAAGCACAAACCTCGTATACGCTTCAGCCAATTGCATGCTGACTTTACTCAGTGGCTGTGCAAAACTACATCACGGCCATTCTCATCTTCTTGGTGGTGGAAATGCTCATAACGTGGGGTTTCTATGGTTTGTGTCTCCCGTGGTTTAGTCGACCCGTCCTAACTCGAATCTAGAATATCAGAACCGTCATGGCTCGAATGTTGGCTCGAAGGTTTTCCTTACCATTGTTGGAATTCTTAACGCTGGCCGAAACTCATTTTCGTTCTTCTTGCTGCTCATTGTCTGTATGGGCTATGGTGTTGTGAAGCACACCCTCGGTAGGACCATGATCAGGGTGCGATGGCTTGCAGCAGCTCACTTCCTGTTCGGACTGGTCTACTCACTGACTTTCCTCTCCATCACTCCTGAGACAGCTGGTAAGATCTCTCTAATTTGTCCAGTTCACCACCATATCTGACCGAATACAGGCCCATTCGTGCTTCTGATCGTCCTACCCCTGGCGGGCACATTGACTGCCTTCTATGTCTGGACACTCAACTCACTCAACTGGACCCTCAAGGATCTCCGCGAGCGAAAGCAGCACGCAAAGGAAGCCATGTACCGAAAGCTCTGGTGGGCCATTCTCATCAGCGTCATGGTCATCTTTGGTTTCTTCTTCTTCAACAGCTTCACCTTTGCCTCAGCCAGCGATCCCGACTTTGTTCCTTTCCACTGGAAGACACGGTGGTTCATCCTTGATGGCTGGCTGAATGTTGTTTACTTTGCTGACGTCGCATGGATCGCCTATCTTTGGCGTCCTACTTCCAACAACCGCCGCTTTGCCATGAGTGACGAGATTGCTCAAGATGACGATGGCAACTTTGACCTTGGCGATATTGGTGTTCCAGGAGAAGACTCGGATGACGAGGACGTCGAAGTGGGCAAGACTCGCAACGAATCAAACAACGCCAATGGCCTCTCCTTTTCAAGTGCGTCGCAGAGCAACGCTCAACCACCCAGAAACAATACTCGTACCGCTCCTCGTGAGTCACTAGAGAATGAGACCATCTTCGCTATAGGCGAGGATGGCGACAAATTTTCAGATGATGGAAGTGACGAAGAGGATGCAAAGCTTGTGAAAACGAAGTAAGAGAAGGATGACAATTGACTCACGCTGAATCTGAATGCGATCAAAGTTGGGCACATCCTTTTTGTGTAATTCTAGGGTTGTCGAAGGGGTCAAATCCTACTGATAAATGAACTGAGTTTTCAATTAAGCAACGTTTCCTTACGTGGATAGTGATGCGTGTAGTATACGAGCTTTCGGTTTTGGATAGATCAAAGTTGTTGTATAATAAGGATCCTATGGTTTGATCAATTTACATACTGTTACAATGTCGTTTCAGACTTTTCTCTCGTAAAGTATCGTGATGCAGTACATCGGCCGGAAAAGGTCTGTTATTAACCCAAGACATCACCCCCGAATCCAACCGGTCGTCTTCGACCATCATTCTCAGGCAGGATAGCCAATGCCTTATACAGTTTCCCCATGCCGTCAGGGCCCTTGTCAACAAGGCGTTTCCAGGCTCCGTCGATCTTATCAGCCGTCTCCTTGTCGACGCCCGGCGCCTTGGTCAATTGTTCAGCACGCTCTCGGATGCCCATAAACTCAAGGAAGTCGCCCTGATTGACGGGTCCATGGACTTCCACCCCTTCACTTGCTGACATGGCCACTTCAGCGATGGCAGTGAAATCGACATCTGCACTCAAGTCGACCAGACCAGGAGCAGAAAAGGGATTCACTCGCTTGTGATGCCGGATGCCGCGAAGGGAGTTGATAGGGACGGTGTCTGACGTTCCGTAATCAAGAACAAGGGCAGCACCGCTGGGCTTAACCTTGGGATACTGTTCAGAACCGCCGATACGAGTTGCAAAGTCTGTAGCGAAGATGGACGCATCTGGACAGACTTCGATGACGGAATTGGGCATATTCTTGAGCTTGCGGTACCTCGTTGAGGTCTCGGGGAGGAAACGAGAGTGACGAGTAGGCGTGGATGAAAGTGTAAGCTGGAACTCAGGAGGCGGCTCATCTTGCTGTGATTTCGGTGTTCCAAGTTGAGCGTGAGTGACGCCCGGCGGTGTTGGCGAGACCATCATTTCTCGCCATTCCATAGCGGCCTTGGTGTTCTCGGGTGGTGGTTGAGCAGGTGAAGTAGGTGACGATGCCTTTGGTTGGGGAGGAGGGGCGGAAGCGGATTGAAAGCTGTGAATAGGAAGAGCATCAAAGAACTCGTGGGCGATTATGAAGGGCATCTTGTTGGCTTCTGTGCAATGCTGTTAGCCAGACCCGTGACATTATGTGATGTACTGCCTACCGATTGGAATAGACTTGATAGTGTCGGTCCAGACAATCTGCTTGCCATTGTACTTGCTGGGGCTATGGAAACCAGACTTTGACTCTGATGATGGCGCATCTGGCCCACAAAGGAGTTGCTTCTGGGCGTTTCTAAGTTCGCAGCTGGCTTCAACCATGTACACAGCATCGATGCTATTGGCCATCGCAGGAAATCGCTGAATGGTCTATAATTCAGGTCAGTGAGTCTCTCAAGCCCAACCAATGCCACATACCCGAAGCATATCGTCCATAAGAGTACCACGACCAGGCCCAACCTCGATGAGTTGAACGCCCTGTTTAGGTCGACCTTGGCTGATCCATTCAGCGATGAACCAGATACCGATAAGTTCACCAAAGATTTGCGAAATCTCTGGTGACGTAACGAAATCTCCTTTTGTGCCAAACTGATCCCGGCCTTCACCAATGGCTCCAGTGTAGTAGCCTCCAATATCTCCAGTCAAGCACATGCGCATGTAACTGGCCAACGGAACAGGTCCTGTTGTCTATGAAGAATGGTCAGCATAAGCATGAACTTGTGGCGGTTCCACTCACTGATATAGCAGCAAAGAGCTGCTTGGCTAATGGTGTTGACCACTGTCTCTCACTCTCCTTCTGATTCTCATTCTTGAATATCTCATCAATATCCGAGACATTTTGATATTGGTGACCAGTAGATGAGAAGCTTCGGCCAACATAAGAGTTGAACAAGTTTGGCTGTGGTACACATCGGCCACTGCTGAGCCTCGCAAGAGGGTTTAAGCGTAGTGACCTAAACATCCTGAGCCTGTTCCCTGCGAGCGAGAACGATTAGCTACAGAATAAATCAGCGGGTGATGTTCTCACTTGTAAGCTTTAGTAGTACAACAGCGCACGTGAAAGCATCAGTGATGATGCTTCTCTAGAGTCGAAGCTACAGTACTTACTGATAAGATAAGGAACTCATTCCACGCCCAGAACTTGGACGATCCTCCCCGCAACACCAATTCGTTTCACACATAAACCAGGCACCATTAGACAGCGTCGATTTTGTGACTTTCAAAGTTTTGCGTTTCAATTCTTACTTAACAAATTACAGAAGCTACGCGCAGTCTCTCACGGCCGCTATGTCCAGCAAATCTCGGTGGGCCGACACCGAAGAAGACGCCCGTATCGACGCCAAACTCAAGGAAGAAAAGCGACGTAAAAAGGCAGAAAAGGCTCGAAAGCTTGAAGGAGAGAAGAAAGCACAAGAAGCTGCACAGCAAAAGGCGCTCCAAGTTGACGAAGACCGGCCCTCGAAGCGACGTAGGATCACCCCCGAACCAGGCGCAAACCAAGAAGACAAGGCACCTCCAGCGAAGCTATTGCGGTTTCCAGCGGGCACCTGGGGGAAGTGCAGAAGCGTTGAGAATTATGAGAAGCTAAACGATATCGAGGAGGGGACTTATGGCTGGGTTGCGCGGGCGACAAACAAAGCTACAGGAAAGGTTGTCGCGCTCAAGAGGCTAAAGCTCGAGCCTCAAGATCGAAATGGTCTCCCCGTCACAGGCCTGCGCGAAATACAAATATTGAAGGATTGCCAACACCGGAATATTGTCACCATGGAAGAGGTTGTTGTGGGGGACGACGTATCACGGCCAGACAAGTAAGCACGCGACACTTGGTGTTGAAGACTACAGCTAATAGCCAGCACAGCTCTTTATTCCTCGTCCTCGAATTCGTCGAGCACGACCTAAAATCAATTCTCGATGACATGCCCGAGCCATTTCTCTCTTCCGAAGTAAAGCGCCTCCTATTACAGCTTACATCAGGCATTGCATATCTTCATGACAACTGGATTCTACATCGCGACCTCAAAACCTCCAATCTCCTCCTTAACAATCGTGGCCAGTTGAAAATTGCCGACTTTGGTATGGCCCGCTATGTTGGCGATCCTCCCCCGAAACTCACACAACTCGTCGTCACTCTTTGGTACCGGGCTCCGGAGCTACTACTTGGCGCAAAGACATACGATGCGGCGATAGACATGTGGAGCGTGGGCTGTATCTTTGGCGAGCTGATAACCCGGGAACCTCTTCTTCAGGGTAAGAATGAAGTCGATCAAGTCTCGCGCACCTTCGAGCTCTGTGGGGTTCCCACAGAAGAGACATGGCCTGGGTTTCGTCGTCTCCCCAATGCACGCTCATTGCGACTTCCTAAGACACAAGGTGCAACCGGATCTGTCATTCGCGCTCGCTTTCCTGGTCTCACTACCGCCGGCGCCAGTTTGCTGGGCGATCTACTATCCCTTGACCCTAAAAGAAGACCATCAGCGAGTGAGATGCTCCAGCACGAGTACTTCCGACAGGACCCAAAGCCTAAACCAGAGAGCATGTTCCCGACGTTCCCTAGTAAGGCGAACCAAGAACGGCGAAGGCGTGCAGAGCCTCATGCGCCTGTGCGCGGTGGACAGGCTGCGTCACTGGGCGATGCAGACTTCAGTGGCATTTTTCAGGGGCGGGACAAAGAAGAAAGGGGGGCAGGCTTTCAGTTGCGTATGGTTTAAGTTCATGTGCAGCTAGGGTTTGCTTCAATTCCAACGTTGTTCCAGGGAGGCGAAAGAAGCCGTCAACGTTTACTACAACATGTTGAAGTAGACTCGGGGCGCATATGTGATTGATTCTCTAGGCGGGTTAACCTTATTTCAGGGTTGAACGCATTTAAGAATCTTGTTGAACGACCACAGCTCCAAGACTCAAGACAGGGGTTATGATTATCTGAAGACAAACTCGCGGCAATCGGTAACCAAGGACCGACGAGATTAATATGTATATAGTAGATAAGATCATTAAATGATTTCAACTCCTTTCGACCACCTGATTAATCATAAGCATCCAAACTGTGGATCTCCCCGTTCTTGCGAGGTGACTTCACCACAGCGACATCCGTCTGCTAACGCCCTCACCAAACTGTGAAATATCCTGTTGAAAAGTGAAACAATAATCAATAATCAATTTTCTCCTTCTGATGCTTGCCTGCCCATAACACCTCCAATAATAACTCCTAAGATCAGTTGCAAAAAAAGAAAAAGCAGAAATGGCACTACATGCTTTGACTAATTGTTGCAGATATCACAGTTCCACTGGGGATATGGTGTGTAGGCCGCGGGTGTGTACATGCCAAACTGGAAGGTCTTCTCAACTTGCAGATAGCCAGGAGAGGGCAGGTCGGTGATGGCCGAGTCAGAATCCTTGATGACGAGAGTGTACATGCCGACAACGAGAGGAGCATCGGGGTCGTTGGCCTGCTTGCTAGTGTCCCAGACAAAGGTGGGGTTGGTCGCAAAAGTCATGTTGGCAGTGAGAGTGTATGTCTCGCCGGCGGAAGACTGGCTGACGAGGACGTCGATGGCGGTTGGTGTGCCCTCAAGTGAGGTGTAGTTCCAGCCAAAGGTGGCGTAGTCACCAATCTTGAAGAGAGGCGTAGGAACATACATGGTATCGGGAAGTGTCATGCTCACACCACCGGGTTGAACATCAGCAGAGAAGGTTGTGCGCTTTGGTGCAGATGTTCCAGTCTTGGTGCCGGACTTCTTCTTGCCTGTCTCGGTAGCGGTCTTGGTGTTCTCTGCAGTTCCGGTCTCAGTTCCTGTCTCGACTTTGGCGGTGTTCAAGTTGGTCTGCTTGGCGCTGTTCTTTCGGGTACTTGAAGCCTCTCCATCATCAGTTTTGTCTTGACGAGCCTTGATAACGCCGGTCTCCTGTGGCACTGTGAAGAGTCAGTAAAAGGGGTTGTTTATGAGCGAGAAGAGTCAGCGTACTGGCTTCATGCGCAACGCGTCGGACAACGACAGAATCGGCGTGAGGAAACCAATTAGGCCATGCTGCCGCGAGAGGGGCAAGAGAGGAGAGGCAGGCAGCCAGTTGAAGGAGATTGGAGGTAGGACGCATGATGAGATCGCTGGTGGGTTTGAGACGAAAGGGGTTCGAGATAAAGTCAGGGCGACCACAGCGGTTGTGGTTAGCGATTAATCGATGAGTAAGTCTCGAGTGTCGATGGTGATGATGTCGATATTGATTGATTACAGATAATTTGTACGTGATACGAGACGTCGATACTGGAAGATGCCAAGCGTGTCCAAATCGACAAGCGAATAAAGGGTGAGGCGTATAGCGAAGGTAGAGAAGTAGCAAAAAGCGAGAAACAACAAGGTCGATGAAACGATGGCTACGACGATCTGCTGCTAGTCTCAAAAACGCTGGAATTGATCGATCTCAAAGATAACGAGAGTGAAAGGCGAAAGGTGGACAAGAAATCAACAGAGTAAAAAAGAGGGATCAGAGCAGAACAGGGGAAAGCGTTGGCGTTATGTTGGGTTGGCCCAGCAGGAGGAGCAAGGGGTTGGTCGTTGGCACAGGCTTCACTGGAAAAGGTACGTACTGTGACTACACCAGATTGCCTTTGAAGTCAAAACAACGACTCCTTTTTTTGTGTGGAGGTCTGAGCTGTAGCCGTTGAATTTTTGTTAGTGGATACTTGTACATCTCAGCTTCTACAACGGTGGCGTACAAAGTGTTTACACAGCCTTCCCCGAGGCCCAAATTATTGGGTCTATTCTACTTACCCGTGGTCAGACAAGGAAGTCATCTCGTGTTGACCGACGATCTGGATCCTTGTGCTTCTCTTTACGTAGCATCCCAGCACTTGGCCATTGTATTATGGGTAGCCTTAGGTGCAGTATTTCTAGATAACTCTCGAATAAACAACATGATGCTGGCACACGCGTCTTCGGTCTACTCGACTACAAAGTTTAGACCGTCACTTAGGGTGATTAATGAATTCAGATTGGAGGGCTCGCAATAGGAAAAGTCAACGATCGAAAGCGGGAGAATGCATCACCTGATCTCGTGTTTGTTACTCTGCTTCACCTAAAAATAACCACCCGACGCTAGGTACCTAACTAACCCTTGTTGATTCCCTGTCCGGAGTCCCCTCAGCTCCCGCTATTCTCGGCAATCATGCACTAAACATTGTGCATGGCGGCTCCATCAGCAGATTCTTGTCCTTGAAAGTTGGTTGTGTCAACGGACGGGTCATGCCATGCCATTGGGGCCATGAAGAGCCGTGAAGTAACTATCCTGTCCGTGTCGTTTGCTGATCTTTTTATTTCTTATTCTTTTTCTTCTTGGTCTTGTACTGAAGACTCTTCTGTCAATTGTCTGCCACTGACTAAGCCTCGTTCAGCCTCATCCGTAAGACTAAATTATCTAACTTGACGAAGGCGTCTCAAATTAAAGTGCCCCGTCTCAGTGAATTTGTTACCGCTCTATTTATTAACTCCCGATCAATGCAAAATCCCTCTCCCGGGTCACGTGGACCCGTCATCCACGACATCAAGACAGGGTGTTTGCCAGTGACGTTGGTAAAATACAACGGCTGACTACGGATCTAGTTATCTGTCTGTTTGATTGAGAACCGTTTGGTTACAGACCCCCCCGATGGTGTTCCCTTGATGCTTTCTTTTGCTCCTTGTGTCATGACATACTCTAAATGTTCTTCAATGCAAGTCATACACTCGCTTCCGGGGTGAATCCAGGTCACTGCGAGGAGTGATGGTGTTCTGTCGCCACTCTTTCAATTCTGGTTCATCCTCTGTGCTGCAATGTCCTCAGCCAGTATGTTTCTTTGTATGCCCTCAATGTCCTGACCTCAAAGTAATCAAGACTAGCTGTGAAAGATATTCAGTCATATATGATATCAATTAACCTGCAGGTGAATAGACGAATCAAAGTCCTCCAAGATCGCCGACGTTTGCCTTTTTCAAGCCAGTAAACGACAAGCGGGAGGCTCGCAGCTGGTAGCAGCCGCACGTGAATTAGGCCCGCTGGTTCGCCCTGCTTTATGAGATCCAATGGTGATTGCCTATCCAATCTTCCATGCTCGAGCTCGGCCTGAGGAGAAAGTGGTAACTGGGAGCTCTTTCCATCAAAAACTTATATATTGGTTCCACCAACCACATTTGGATTTTCTCTTCTTCATCCGTATCAGAATCACGGCCAGCTCTTGAGCCAACGAATAATCAACATGAGCATGAGCGTGAGCATGAACAAGATGCAGTAAGCAGGAATCACTGATTCAGTTCAGTATCAAGATATCACTTTTACTTACCTGTTCACAGGAAACAAGGTGTACGACCCCCTTCTTACCCATTGGAAGTTCCTCCGTATTCAGCAGAGAACTACCAAAAGACGCATGAAATGCAAGTCTGGTAAAGCATTCATCGGGCTAACATTGCTTTAAGGGCTCCGAGATGTCAGTGAACGAATCCCAATGTGCGTACGTGCCTCGAGAGGAATACCAGAGCCTCCTTGCGATTGCCCATCGATATGGTATGTTACAACGACATAGCCTATACTGGCAATCTCTGACACATGCTTGTGATCAGTCTATCTACGTCAGAATCTCGTCGCACAAGGGCTGAATGAAGCAACTGTGAATGTACGTTAGCATCTCCCATCTGCCTGGCAACTTCTAAGCTCTCTGTAGTCTCTCTGCCTTCAGAAGCCTGCTGAAGCTGCGCCTACCTATGCCCCTGAACAGTTTGAACCATCGCCACTGGCAACGTTTACGTACAAGGCACAAGCATCTCCTTTCCCAGTTCAATCGAACACCGCTTTGGGCTACCCTGCTGAAGAGCAAGGGCTTCGTCTGAATAGGAGTTTGCAGTCCAATGCGACTTATCGATCATCAACCCATCCAGGTGGCTTGATCAACCAGAAACGGCCTGGAAATGTTCACGACAACAAAAGACCAGAGGTCAAGGAGTGGTTTGAGCGCTCAGCGCAGAGGTCAGTCCTGCTCATCAATTTGCCTAATGGCGTCACACATGGGGATGTTGCTGCCGTTATTCGAGGAGGCCCCGTTCTGGAGATCTTTCTTCGGAGCAAAGATAACACCGCAACGGTCTCTTTTTTGCACGAGGCTGATGCCTGTGCTTTTATTGAGAACTGCCGCACTGCTGGTTTGTACGTCAGAGACCGGAAGGTAAGTAAATCGGTGAAAGGAGTCGATGCCATTCTCATACGCTATCGCAGATACATACCGGATGGTCTGATTACCAGTTCACCCTGAGTGGCCAGGTTGCCCATCATATTCGCAAGGGTGGCTCTCGTAACTTTGTCATCCGCAAGCGGGACCCCAACCTCACTATTCAGGGTATCCGCGATGACCTGGAACATATTCACAATCTTCATGTGATCAGCATCGAGTTTGAGAAGGAAAACTGTTTCATCAGCACCAATGCGATTCATGGCGCCATCTATGCTCGAACTTGTCTTCAGAGCCGAGTGTAAGTTGGGCTCTGTCTTATGTGCAAACCATGTTGAAGACCAGTCAGTCATCCAGGCAGTGCTAACTTGCAACTTATCCAGAGAATACAGGGCTTCTCGTATTGAGTGGTGTGCCGATGAATGTGCACAGCCGTTTCAGAGCATATCATCTGCGATTCACGATCTGGTTCCTGCTGTGAAGCCGCAGACAAGTGTCATCCCCGCCCATCCATCACGCAAGAACCTCATGGGCAACCGTTTCCAGCTATTAGATCTTTCTGATAGTGATGGAAGTAATGGGGATGATTCATCTGACGACTCTTTTTGAGTTACCTCAGGCACAGCACCTTTGACTCTTCGATCTAGTATGATCAGGAGATTAATTTGCTGTGACGCTAATGATCTGTTTACTTGTACGAGTTTTGCTTCAACCGTCTGTGAGAGAGGTTTAATCATGGAACAGACAGTTGGGTTTTGTTCGGCTGTAGATATTAGATTACAAGTTACGTATTGGCTCTGCGATTGCTTCCATTCCCGAAAGCAATCTCCCCAGCCTCGACTCTCAGACAGATTGGTATCGAGAGTTTTAGACAGGGACGGAAACATTACAATATCTGCATGGTTGTTAGACGGCATCAATATAACGCAAGAAAGTATTAATTTAGTATGTCATATTGCAACTTCCAATAGCCTGGCCGTAAATTCAATGTGCTCTTCGACTTTGCAATACCTGAAGTGCCGGGATGAACCATTCTCACGCCCATATCACCCCAACTGCGATCCAGACACGAGGCAGACACATTCAACACATATAATTGAAAAGTCAAAATGCCTATACAGCTATACGCAAGGTATAGCCAAAGGCTGCGGATAACAAGATAACAAGATAAGATGCTTATTTTCAGCATAATACAATATAAGGCGTCATACACTACGCCAAAAAACACAATAACCTTAATGTTAAGTCTCAGGAGGTCACACAGCTGCTGCCTTGA
>JAAVUB010000076.1:0-26930 GCA_014898885.1 Fusarium lyarnte (nom. inval.)
CCCCCCCCCCCTTTCTCCACTTACCTGATCTAGACTGCCCCTAGGAACCATCCCCGGCACGCAGACGGAACCGTCCACGGAGACCATCTCTAGCGTTGTGCTGTCCACCTTAGTCTGGTGTGTAGTCCTCCCTCAGCAATCAGACCGGACAAAGAGAGCCAAACACAAGAACCAGGCCTACTAGGTGCTCTAGTGAGTATCAATCAACAGCGAACATGCAGGTCAGTGGTGGAGTTGCAAAGTCCCTTAAACCCCGTATCTTCCGCTCCCGCTCGCTTTCAAAAAGTAGCCAGTCCCCTACCCGGCCTACCTAACTTAAGCTATCCTTCACATAGGCGAACAGCTTGTTTGCTTCTTCACACCAAAGTCCAAGTTACTGCCTTACGGCCTAAACGAAAATCCCCATACACAAAATGGTACCCAGCCTAATCACACCGCCTCCAAGCCGCTCTGGAGAAGCCACCCTACCAAAAGATGCCTGTCTGAACCTGGTCAGCGGTGCCGAACCCGAGGGTCACTGGATTAAACTTCCAGAAGCTCTGTTCTCGTCAATTATGGCAGTGGAACCAGATGTAAATCCCTTGTACAAGACGTCGAAAGCTTTATCAGACGAATGGCTGAAAACGTAAGTTTACTCTGGAGAAGGGCTCAGCTCCGTCCATCTCGCTAAGGTTTGAGACATTGCTCGCTAACAGCCCTATTACAGTGCATTGCGCATGAACGACAAAACCGCCAGCATCTGGAGTCGGCTTGATATTGCCTACATGAGCGCAATATGTGCCCCGCATGCTGATCTCGAAACGCTTAAGCTGATGAATGACTGGAATGGATGGGTCTTTGCATTCGATGACCGTAAGTCAAACAAACAAACAAGACTCCAATATTCTAGAACGGCCCGCGCCGCTTTTGCATATTCCACAACTGAGAAAAAGTGGCTTCCGCTAACAGAACAATAGCCTTTGACGAGGGAACATTTGCCAATGACCCCATCAAAGCAGCTGAAGAAGTCATCTATACACTCGCGACCCTCGATAATGTCCATCCCGTAGTATCACCCGACGAGAACCCGTTGCGACATACCCTCCAATCCTGCTGGATGCGTTTCAGGGAGCGATCGAGCCCAAGCCTACAGTACAGATGGAAGAAGCACCTTACCATGTACTGTGTCGGCGTGCTGCAACAGGTTGGTGTCCAGCACAGGGCGACACGGCCTACAATCGAAGAATACATGGACATGCGTGCTGGGTGCGTAGGAGCTTACCCCTGTATTGGGCTCATGGAGTAAGTACCGTGCCCTACCATTTCATTGATTGCGATCCGCGGTTTCAGTCGCTGCACTGTAAATGTCACTGTAGAAGACCACAAGCGTGGCTGAAAAACTCTTCTAAGATTTTTTGGCGGTTTCACCTTCGCCTAGAGCTATCCTTGTTCTGGTCAAGCTGCAAGCCATCATTCCACGGTAGTTCGACTCGATTGACGCCCAATTGGCCACCGGGCGACGGAGTTCCAGGCCTTAGACTCAGCCAATCACAGTGATAGAGCATCACTAACTGGGTCGTTCAGATTCGCCGAAGGCATCGATATCCCACAATACGTCATGGACCATCCCTCAATGCAGGCGATATCACGAATCACCTGCGATTTAGTCACATTGTGAGACCTTCCAGAAGCCATCCATTTTCCCCGCTAACAACGGCAGACAAAACGATTTGTGCTCATACCGAAAAGATTTGATCCAGGGTGAGGAGAGTAACATCATCTTCATCCTGAAGGATCAGGGTATGACTGATCAGCAAGCCGTTGACCAGATTGGGGAGATGTTATATGACTGCTACCGAAGATGGCACATGGCCTTGGCGAATCTGCCGTTCTGGGGTGAGGGCATTGACAGGGATGTCATAAAGTTTGTCAACGGATGCCGAAATATCGCACTCGGCAACCTGCACTGGAGGTACAAACATGCGGCCGCCCCCTCTCAATTGAGTTTGATATACTGACGAGATCTGCAGTCTATACACATTCAGATATCTTGGCAACGATGGTCCAGAAGTCAAGAGGACACGCATGATGAAGCTCCCTTAGGCGAAGAATTGTTGGGCATGTGAAGCGAGAGGCGAGAAGCGAGAAGCGAATTGCGTGGAATGATGTCGTGAGCTGGCCCTTCAGGCGAGAACAAGGGGGTTTCGCTTCTAGAAGGAAAGGGTCAAACCCGCTTTAGATACCCGTATACGAGAAATTGACTTCTGTTTCAGTTGGTTGAACTTTCATTCCACTGATTGTGGCTTTCGTACCTGCAGTTTGGAAACCGATTTATGAGTGTTGGCTGTTGGCTGTTGGCTGTTGGCTTTGGCTGTTGGCAAGATGACACAGTAGAGGAATGCTTACTATCTTCGAATTCCTTTGATCCTGGAAACATCCTGATGTATTGATATGTCCCGGGTGTTCGTTCTCAATGCTCAGATAGACAATTCCAATAAGGGAGACGACATTGAACCAATTTGTATTGCTGTGCCAGACGAAGAGGCTTAGACTTTGTCTCCAAAATTGAGGTTGTTCTAGAGGTATAAGGGATGACTGCAGCCAACTCCGACTATCTGCATGAAGGGGCATCGCTTTGTGTCAAACAACAAAGCCGCCTCTTGTCGTAATTACTTCTGTTCACATTCGTAGACATGCAAAATCAAGAAGAGTATCAGGATCTCAGCGTAATTGGCTTATCAACTGAGGGATCCAGTAGCTGTGATCTACATAAATCTTTACAACCAAGAGTCGAATAACCTCTACAGACTTATCCCCGTTCCACTCATAGTAGTTCAACCGCAGGAACAAGCAGTAGAAGGTTTTATGAAGCCGATTTATCCAGATGTTACATTAAAAATTAAAACATGGTATTAGATACATAGCAAGACATTGCAAAAAAGATATCCAATCGACGCAGGCCTGATTCGAACAGACGCCTCCGAAGAGAATAGATTTCTAGTCTATCGCATTAGACCACTCTGCCACTGCGCCTTACGTAATGGATATCAGAGAGACTGGAACATTGGACTCAAACCTCTGCAGACACAGTAACAAACTGAGGGGGGCTGGCATTATTCTCGTTCGTTTCGTTCAATGGTCAACAGGTCCTACTACTGTATCGGGATACCTGTATTAGTTGAACCAGTGTAGACGTAGTTGTAGGTCGACTTGTCTCAGTGTAGAAAGCATGCTCTTGCAAAGATAGGCATATAATACCATACTTAACATAACATAAACTACCTGCTTTAGCGTGTAGCAAGTATAGTAATCAAAAACAGGTGGTTTTCACTCCTATGTATTAGCTGTCTTTTTAACATAAAGAGGGAACTCTTATTGTCGTTATTATTACTTTCTGTTTTAATTTCTATATACTTTATATTAACTAGTAAAGACAGACTAAAAGCTAAGATACTACACCTAAAATATTAATACAATACGGCTAGCTTAAGTAATAGCAGTCTCTCTTTAATTCAAGTGAACATCTAGTAAGACTTAGTAATTAGATAATTATTCTTTGGTTATACAAATGAACTTAATTTGCTACTATTATCCTGGTTGGTTCTGTGAGAGCTTCCTGTTCTAGCTTTGCCAAGTTGTCAGAGTCTAGCTCATAAGTGAAATCATCCAACCACCGCTAGTCCAAAGCAATTAGGAGCCAAGGATGACAAACAAACACCGTGACTATAGACGCTCATCTCATCCCAACATTCAGGCTGCCGCGGGTATTACCCAAAACAGTCTAGCTACCTACTCATTGAGCTTTCGGCTCATCGATATCATAGCCGAGAACCATGTGATATCGTCAGATTCAACGGCCGCCGGAGAAAACGCCCAATTCATTTCACTTCCTTCATAAAGCAAGTGAAAAGGCCCGATACTTATGAACAGCATATTTACCGTGCCGCACTCGCGATTTCATCAGTATTATCTGGTGTGCGAAAAGGACCGATGTGACCTGATGAGCTAAGCCCAGGGGAGCATCTCAAGTGCGGGGATGATGGGATGATCAGCGAACCTACCCCAGAAACGTCATAAGGCTAAATCGGAGTTTGGGGTTGAGGTTATTATTATTGGTTGCAAAGGTTGAAGATTCTCGGCGTAATTAATTCGATAGTGCAGTAGGAAATATGCAAGACGTAACAGTTTCGTGATGAGGAATGATTCCGCGTCTTTTGAGTTGGATATATAAGTCAGATGCCAGTGATCTGCATCAACAGTCCTCTCTGTCCTTATTCCTCAATACCATTCTTTCTTCCGGCTTCCACGAAGAATGTTTACTCAGATATTGTATGCCGTCACGGCCTTTTCGGCCCTCCATGGCCAGGTCACTGCATCGCCCGGCGGTTCTAGCCTCGATCGCTTCATCTCCAAGGAGGCCGATATCTCCATCGAGGGCGTCCTTGCCAATATTGGCGCCGATGGTAAGCGAGCTCAGGGCGCTGCACCTGGTGCCGTTGTAGCAAGTCCATCGCGAACAGACCCAGACTGTAAGTCAATATCCGAAATAGTATCAAAAATCGTTTACTGAGAGGCCTTCTAGACTGGTACACATGGACCCGAGATTCTGCGTTGACGTACAAAGTCCTTGTTGAGCGGTTTATCCACGGAGACAAGTCTCTTCAGCGCAAGATCGACGAATACGTGTCCGCCCAAGCCGAACTCCAGGGCGTCACCAACCCATCTGGTGGTCCCGAGTCTGGTGGTCTTGGCGAGCCCAAGTTTCACGTCAATCTCACAGCTTTCACAGGATCCTGGGGTCGTCCTCAACGCGACGGTCCTCCTCTTAGAGCTACTGCATTGACTCTGTACGCCAACTGGCTTGTTTCTCATGGCGACCGCTCCAAGGCCATCAACAAGGTCTGGCCCGTCATTGAGAAGGATCTTGCATACACCGTCAAATTCTGGAACAGAACCGGTTACGATCTTTGGGAGGAGGTCAACGGATCTTCGTTCTTTACCCTCTCTGCTTCTCATCGTGCTCTCGTCGAGGGAGTCGCTCTTGCTAAGAAGCTTGGCAAGTCTTGCTCTGACTGCGCAGCCAACGCCCCTCGCGTTCTGTGCTTCATGCAAAGTTTCTGGACCGGCAGTTACATCGACTCCAACATCAACGTTAACGATGGCCGCAAGGGTCTCGATGCAAACTCTATTCTCTCGTCAATTCACACTTTTGATCCTGCCTCCAAATGCACTGACTCAACCTTCCAACCATGCTCATCAAGGGCTCTTGTGAACCATAAGGCAGTAGTGGACTCTTTCCGCTCTATCTATGGTATCAACAAGAACAGAGGTAAAGGAAAGGCCGCCGCCGTCGGTCGATACAGTGAGGATGTGTATTACGACGGCAACCCTTGGTATCTTGCTACCCTTGCTGCTGCTGAGCAACTGTATGCTGCTGTCTACCAGTGGAACAAGATTGGTTCTATCACTGTTGATAGCGCGTCTGTTTTGTTCTTCAGTGATCTCGTACCCAAGGTTTCCAAGGGTACCTATCGCAAGAACAGCAAGACATACAAAGCCATCATCAAGGCTGTCACTTCATATGCTGATGGCTTCGTCGCTGTGGTGCAAACCTATACCCCCAATGATGGCTCACTCGCCGAGCAGTTCGATAAGTCGACTGGAACCCCCAAGTCAGCTGTTCATCTCACCTGGTCCTACGCTTCCTTTGTAGGTGCCGCCGAGCGTCGCGCGGGTGTAGTTCCTCCAACTTGGGGTGAGAGCGGCGCTAACAAGGTTCCCGCTGTTTGCGAAGCTGCTCCAGCCTGTGACACCACCATCACCTTCAATGTGAAGAACGTTGATGTGACGTCTGATCAAAAGGTTTATATCGTTGGCGGAATTACTCAACTCTCCAACTGGGCTCCTGCTGACGGCATTGCACTTGAGGCATCCACGAGCACCAAGGGCTTATGGACGGTGAAGGTCAAAATTCCTTCTGATACCAGCTTTGAGTACAAGTACATCAAGAAGACGAGCGATGGAACTGTTACATGGGAGAGTGACCCCAATAACAGTGCTGCAACGGGCAGCAAGTGCGGAAGCAGCAGTTCCATCAATGATGAGTGGAGGTAGGAGCTGGTATGATGGGTGTTGTAATTAGCGTCTGTTCAAGTTTCGATAAATAGAAATAGTCCGATGATAAGACAAGAGCCAAAACAATACTCCGGGCTGATCTTCTCATATTGATATATACCACAGTCATATAGTATGTTCTCATCACTGGTATCCTTTTCTTCATAACTCTAACAAAAAATAACGCGTCTAATGCTCCAGTCTGCTGAGGAAGACTGCATAGCTTCAGCCTGTTCTGTTGTGAATTCGTCAAATCGTCGGACGATTCAATGATTACTCCTTGTCGAGATGATTTAGATCGTATCAGTAAAAAGTGGATTAAACTTGCATGCTCCATCGCCAGACCCAGCTACCGCATACTAAGGATTGGTGAATCGCTGCGTGCCATCTGCAGACGCACTTGAGGGATTCGAAGCGAAACCCTGTCGCATTAAGCTTATATGAGCTGATCCGAAGAAATTGTTTTCATTAAGCATAAATCAACTACATATGACCAATAAAGGACCCAGTGTTCAAAGCTTTAACGTAATGTCTAGCCTCGAGTTTTGCAGTTGGTACAGTAGTCCATAATGATAGTACATGAGTTGGAAAGGCGTATATGTCCACAGATATCAACACCGTCATCCTTCTTGGCACTCTCACGACTAGACAAACATCTTTTAGCACGTGCCTCTTCCGAAGGGGGCCATCGCTTACGCTTCTTTGATGTCTGAACCTTTCATGCCAATGCCGTAATCATCGCACTGAAACTTGGTAATGCATGCGGCTTGGCCGAAGGATACTACCACAAGGATACCCTTAATCGAGCGGCTATAGCGAGAAACATAGTCGCTGTATACGGTGTCATCCTCATGCTTATTGACCGCTCTGTCGCAAGCCTCACGAAGTCCCTTCTCAGACAGAACATCGCCAGTGCCGCACTGCCCACCACCATCGTTATCTACAGCAGTCTGACTCGGTAATGGAGTGGACACTGTTGAAGGCTCACCTACGCCGACCGACTGGGTGATCTTTGGGATACCCGGGATGTTGATGTAATCGAGTATGTAAGCTGACCAGACTAAGATCGTCCCGTCTGTAGTGGTGGTGATGGGTTCTTGGATGGCTCATCGGTTATCGGGCCAGTGTCAGGTGCCGATGTGATCTGTGATGGGAATTCCGTGTATGCAATGCACTTATCATCAATCAAAGTAGTAGTTGCGTAGTATCCTTCGCCACTGACTGTAGTTGAGCACTGACAATATGGCGACTCAATAGCAGGGCCGCCATGAATGACACATGGGTAGTAGGTACGAGTCGCTTCTTCATCAGTGGATTCTGGTATGTCAGTAGTATTGCTAGTGTCTCTGGTCTTGGTGATCAACTTACTAGGGACTGTTGTAACGGAGTATGTATCAGAGCTCGTTGTGAAAGTGGCAGTTGCTTCTGTATTCGAACGAGAAACTCCATTAGATGCGGTTACGGGTTCAGAGGATAGGCTTGCACTACGTAGCTCGTCATCTGATTGGAACGTAGCAGCTGTTGATTCGTGTATACCACTTGTTTGGTCTGGTAATGTCGTGAACGGTCGGGTTGTTGAGTCCTGGAAAAACTGCGAAGTTTCACCTGGAAACATTCCATTCTCAACCGCAGCACTGAGTCCTTCAGACTCAGCTCGACTTAGCGAAGTTTCAGAAGGCTCGGAAAACGCGAGAGAGGCATCCAGATTAGCAATTGAAGTTGACTGAAGCGAGACTTCTGTTGTAGTCGGCTGAGTGGCCCTATCGCTACCAGTATCGTAGGATGTGCCAGGATCTGACGTAATGCCAGTGATAGGGTCAGTGGCAGCTGGGTCTTGTCCAGTCAACTCACGCGTCGTTTTGAAGAAGGATTTCGCGGTAGAAGGAGTGACGGGAAGCAATCTTGTCCAGTCAACCTCAATGGAAGTTGCGGAAGTGCCTTGGATATCTGAAACGGGGCCAGAGATGCTCTCAGTTGTTTGGCTGAGAGCTGCTGAGGTGTCATGATCAATATGAGCATTGGTGTTGGTTTCGGTTTCAAGATCAATGCTGTCGAACAAAACTGGTGAGCTCAGCGAAGTAGCGTCGACCATACGAAGCGTTGAAGTTGGGAGGAGACCGCAAATGGAAGTTCTGGTAGCACTGGAATTACCAGATAGAACATTGTTGGCCAAATGAGTGGCAGCTGGTGGCACACCATACACCTGGGAATATCTCTTCAGAAGATGAGCGTCACCAAGAAGGTTGGCTTGAGATGCTCTCGCTAAAAGGCCAAGAAGAATGACACCAAGCAGGACAAGGTAGGCCATTGTATGGAGGAAATATTAAAAGAAAGAATGCATGGATGAGTAAACGAACGGATAAGCAGAATGAACGAGAAAATGGAAGGAGATACTGAATTGTGATTAGAGAACGATAGAGGAGAACTTGAATCTTTGAACATTGCAGACCTGGGGATCGCGAGATACCAGACACAGCACGTTGGCATGATCATGACAAGCCAACAGCAGTCTGACCAACACGTCGAGGCTGGTCCAATCTATTCGAAAAGGCATCAGTTTCGCGCCGAGATTACGAGGAGCGTAACGAGCAACGTGGCCCAATCTCCTTGACCAATACTTGCCATCAAATTGGGTTGCATTGGTGGGTACCTATTGGTTCTAGCAACTGTGCAAGTCCTTGGGATATCAACGCTTTAGGAAGTCAACCGTGCGGAACAGTTGAAACCGAGAAATTCACGTACTATAATTAACTCAGTGCGGATATTAGCGCTTTGTTCCAGCCTCTGCATAAATTATCAGGTCATGATGCGAGGTTTACAGGGTTGTCGACTAACAACCAACAACCAACAAATTTGGCGACCAGCGTTGTAGAGTTTCTAAAGGTTACAACTCTGGCACAAGATCGGTAAATATGTCTTCTCCTACCACGAAGCTTCTAAATTCTCGTTCATACTCTTCATTTGTAGAGATCTTCCATGAGCGGTTATTTCTCCACTGTCTGTTCAATCGGTCAATTCACTCTCTGTTTTTTTTTTACTGTATTTTATTTTCCACTGGCATAAAGAACCTTCTAAGTAACTGTCCAGTGACATGATGATCTTTGGATACCTCTGGCTCTTGGTCTGGTTGCTCGATGTACCCATCTCTGCTGCTGAAGCGACTCAAACTACAGCAGCAGATGATTCTACTGTTACAAGCACTAGTCTCCTCAAGATTTGGAATGTGGACAAAAGTTGCAACAAGGAACTTGGGTACATGGAAGACTCTATGAGCATTGCCCTCGATATTATCACCGCCGCTCACTCTGCTCTTACACTCATGAAAGAACAGATACCGGATAAATATAGAGACGAGACTGGGTACCAGCGATGGGCCACCATATACAAAGCTGTTCAAGTATTTCTTGGCTTCCTGACTAATGAGTAACCCAACTATCTCAATGAGCTTATAGGTAACCTCAACGCTGATGTTGGCCTGTCACGAAATTTGTAACTAACAACTGTCAAGATCTCTTTGATAAGATGAGAAGAGTCATTCCCAGTCAAGAAAACGACCCCTCGGGGGGATACGTCAAGAGGTTAAGCAAGCTGCCCGATGCCAAGCCTCTGATAATGTGTCGAGATGAAGTGGGCGAGGACAAATGGAAGTGGAATGATGTCGATGATATACTTCCTGGCCAACAAGTGACAATATCGAATATGCCTGGCCTTGGTAAGTATGCTTTTGATAATTACGGTGCATGGGTTTATGGTCCACGGTTTACTTGGAAAGCCATTGAGAAGGAGGAGCCGGTCCTTTGCGACCCAGGCATTGCGGCCGCTGTTGTTTGGGACAAGGACCTAATTGTGTTTTGTCGTCAGCTCTTTACAACTGAGACTAAAGC
The DNA here is from genome assembly GCA_014898885.1 of Fusarium lyarnte (nom. inval.). NCBI lineage: Eukaryota > Fungi > Ascomycota > Sordariomycetes > Hypocreales > Nectriaceae > Fusarium > Fusarium lyarnte (nom. inval.). The sequence goes on from JAAVUB010000076.1 coordinate 9,978, forward strand.
CAAGAAATATCCGAGGGAGTTCAGAGTGTCTGGTATTGTCGCTGGAGAAAGGCTGAGCGAATATGAAAACCATCTTTCGAAAGTCATGGTCCACGAACTTATTCACTGGTTTGGCGGTATCACTCATGAGTGGGATCCTGGTAGGACCATCTCTTTTGCCTTCTTATTGTGGAAAACGCAACTGACCCGAAGTAGTAATAGATGACCAAACGGCTTTGGACGATAAAGGTAGACCGCTCTATAAGATCGGAACGGAGACTCTTGCTAAACGTCCGGAGCCATCACGAGAAGAGGCCAAGGCAATGGGCTGGAAGCGTGTTGAGGCATGTAAGTTACTTCTGAGCACGCCTTCAATCTGACCAACCGAACTGGCACGGCTGACCCCTGCTAGATGGCATCAAACACGTTTGGAATCTGGCTACATGCAAAAAGAAGTGCTTCACAGACCACTGTGGTCCCGAAAAAGCAACTAAAAATGCTGATTCTCTGGCTTTATTCGCTCTGGCGATGTAAGTATCGTGTGCCGTAAGAGTAGAATAACGTACGAGGCTAAAACCCCTGCAGATACTATGATAAGTGGGATTGGAGTTCTGGTGCTCATGCAAAACTGCCAGGGTCTAAAAAGAGGCCACCGCCAGAGGAGGGAGAAAAGGCACGGCAAGACGACTAATACAATTCCACGGACGGCATTGATGAGAGTAGGGGGTGAATCTTTGGCAATATTATTATCTTTGCAATACAAATTGGTTCTCAATTCTCTTGCGGTATCTTTGGGTATGATGTAGGATCAGACAGGAGAATACAAGGCTGTTTATCCGTGGTGCAACTTGAACAAAACGTGCCTCAAAAGTCAAACACTCATTCACTCCAAGGACCGGGGTGACACTGGCTTAGCGCCCTAGCGTGCTGTGATCACCAGATAGCCCCACCTTTGCTGGGCGCCAGCCAGTATGTCTGAAACAAAGACCGGCCAGCTTGGCTTAGTGTCAATGGTATTGAGACTTATGAGAAGACCATCCTCGAGCACTTGGACCTATTCGTAATGAACAGAAAGAATCTACAAGAATGTGGATCTGCGCTTCCTCGATGTTTCTCCAAAAGGAAACATGCTGCTGCTAGAGGTGTGGTTTTGGACGTTGAGGAAGAATGGAGAACGCCCTCTGGGGATTATCCTTACCGACAAGTTTGGCGAGATGTTGATGGAGAAATGACTATCGTACAGTTGCCATATGTTGACAGCTATCCAAAAGCTCCTTTCCACATCCACGCGAGGGATGTTCAGGTCGCCGGATATTGGATTCTTGAAGCACCTTACGACGATCTGCCTACTTATCGCAGGACTAGCCCTCCTCCTCCATGTTTCTACCCGGCTCCCAGTCCATCACACAACCAGGGGCCATTACATCGAGATGAATTACGGAACAATTCTAGGTCACCACGATACAGTCCTATGTCACCCGAATTCAGTCCTAAATCACCATCGTCCTGTCTCCAATCACCATCCGGCTTAGATCTACCAAGCGTCCCTGAGATGGGCCATGTATAGAAGTCAAAAGCAGGCCAATTGCACTTTGGTGATCTACTAATTTACGATCTCGACTTGAATGATGTACCTAGATTGGACAAATAGCTCTTCTTATAGCCTATTAAAACAAGGTATACATGTGTCACAAGGAAGTAGGGTCGATGCTCTTGTGGTTGGCTAATCGAGGCCACAGCTGCTTGTGTCAGATAATCGATCATCCTTAAGCAGACCTATTCTTGATCATGATGACTGCCTTTAATTTCAGGGGGCTTTGATTAGTTATGAGTGGCTAAACGTACTAAGTATTTGTTTTGGTTATCGTGATAGGTCGCAGTTGTGTATGAACAGACTTTCAAGCATTCCCTCCCCAGACAAGTCGTCATAGACAGGCTCCCGTAACTCTTTGTGAATATCCATGTACTTGTCAAAGAACCTTTTGTTGGGATTCGTGCCGTTACAGGTTTCGCACAAACCTTCTAGGCCTGGCTTCTCAGGCTCGTGGCAATACCTACACCTTGCTCCCCAAAGCTTTTGCTCAAAAATACATTCCTCGCACTGGTATGTCGTCAGAGTGACCAATTTGGAGATTGGCTTGGGGCATGTCATGCATTTCCCTCTTAGCAGCTTTTTCTCTTGAGATCGTGCATTACACCAATCGCACAGTTTCTGATCGCCTTTCGTTTCCCTCACTTTGCAGTGGTTGCACACGCCTTCCAGAATAGCAATATCTTCCTCTTCAGCTCCGAGAAGCTCTGAACGCTAGTTGTTAGAGTTGTAATGGGGTTCGCAGCGACGGCAGAAAAGTGCTGCGCGATAGGCTGGTGCGATACAGCTTATGCACCACTCTGAGGGGTCAGGTTCGTTTCGTTTCTTGGATCTTTACAAAGGGTCGGGTATGAATGAATAATCAACAGGTTTGAAGAAAATATCCCGAAGGGCCGCAGTTTGCTTCTCCCAACAGGCTTGGCATCTCAAACTGAACCACGGTTCTACCCTCGTTGCACAGCTAATGTATTGTCTACTCAGCCAAAAGCTACATCTTTAGGCACCATTGAGGGAAATCTCCCTTTGGATAAGAGGCCTGATCGAAGGCCACTATGGATGGTAGTCAGTGATGCTCTTTGAGGTCCGCTTCTCAGCACTGTCAAGTCATTCACTGACGGTCTGCTGACCCGGCTATAAGAATCAGCATTGATGGCGGTAGCTGCAGCGTTCAAGATCTTGGGAGCTCTAAATCATGTATATATCTTCATTGAACTTCTACTTAGAATACGATCGCCCCTCCATCTACGACAATATCCGTCCCGTTCATGTAAGTTCCCGCTGAGCTTGCCAACAACACCACCGCACCTGTCAACTCGCAAGGAGCACCCATACGGCCACTCGGGTTTCGCTCTGCCCAGATCCTACGATGCCCAGATATTCCGTCTCCCTCATTCAAGATGGTGTCCATATATCCAGGACTGATAGTGTTGGTTCGAATGCCATAACGAGCCCACTCCGCTGCCAGACAGTTCTTGAGCGTCAGCAAGGCTGCTTTACTGACATTATAAGCCGCTTGGGGTTGTGGATAGTTGACACGGTGTGCTGAAATGGAAGACGTGAAGGTGATTGATCCTCCAGTGCCTTGCTTGACCATCTGACGGGCTACAGCTTGTGCACAGATGAACGACCCAGTCGTGTTTATGTCGATTATCTTGCGCCATTGAGATACTGGCATTTCCAGCGTCTCGATACATCCAACGACACCGACAAAGCAGACGAGACCGTCAACTGAACCAAGACTTGCCACTGTCTCGTCAACAGCGTCTTGTACTGCCTTTTCGTCTGTAACGTCGACCTTCATTGTCTCGATTCTCGTATGAGGGAAACGGGCTTGAAGAGACTCAACTTCCTGCTTGGCTTGATCTGGATTGATATCGAGGATTGCAAGACCCTCGAGTCCATGTTCCAACAGAGCGTTGCACGAAGTAAGCCCAAGGGTACCCGTACCTCCAGTGACGATGAAGTTGCCGCGCACTGCAAATCGCTCCTTGGCTCCGGTGGCGGGATCAATGGCGATTTTGTTGCTTGGTGGCGCAGTTAATGACGATACTGAGCCGTCGCTGAGAACCATGGAGGGGACTGATCTCGCAGTAAGCGCGTCCCTATTAGGAAGCTCTGTAGCACCGGGAGCCATTTCTAAATCGGAGAATAAGGGAAAGATGATGAGATGAGTGCGGCTGGTCTGACTTTGTGAAATTACTATGAAACCACCTTTATAACCTGGGGTAATTGCCCCACGTTCGATGCTTCATCGGAGTACTGTCGCCCGAGAGACTACAAAGACTGTGCATACAATGGTGGAGACGCACAAGAAGCTACAAATTGGACTCATGTCAAATTGAACTTTTGCAATATTCTGGCTTCTCTACCGTTCTTTTTTGTCCGTGATCGCAATGGATGGCATCTATGCACAACTTGAACGTCGCGCGCTGAGCCTTCTGGAGAAATTACACCAACAATCCTCAGATGTCAGGGCCATTATTATTCTGGCTGGCCCTCCAGGGTCCGGAAAATCAACTATCGCTTCTCAAGTCGTACAGAGAATCAATGCCCGCCATCGAAATTCGATCGCAAAAGTTCTTCCAATGGATGGGTATCATTACTCGCGCTCGCATCTCGACAGTCTTCCAAACCACGTCGAAGCCCATGCACGAAGGGGCGCACATTGGACATTTGACAGTCAAGCGGTTCTTGACATGATCAAGGAACTACACGCGTCGCGAGAGAGACCATCCATGACGTTATACGTGCCGAGCTTTGATCATGAGATAAAAGACCCCATTCCTGGCGCCATTGGGATAAGTCCAGATGTCAAGATTGTTTTGGTAGAGGGCAATTGGCTTTTGTTCAATGAGCACCCTTGGAACCAGATTGTCGACTATGCTGACGATAATTAGTTCGTTGATGTTGACCCTCAATTGGCATTGCAAAGAGTTGCGAAAAGGCATGTTGCATCGGGCATTGAGAGGACGTTAGAGGCGGCGATGGACAGAGCAAGGAAAAATGACATGAAGAATGGAGAGGAAATACGGCATTGTTTGATCCAGCCGATCATCAAGGTCCAAAGTGTTGAAGACGCGTGAGCTACTCTAGTTGCGTCGAGTCAATAAAACTACAGTTTGCCTTGAGTAAGCTCACGAGACTAATTGGTCAACTTCGAGCTTCTAATCACCCCCATATTTGTTGGTCTCCAGGCCTCCGAGGGTGGTTACTCCGCACTTAGTGGCTGCTGCATGTGTCGGCCAACAGTGTTCCGATGAATGAATGACGCTAGTCTGAACCTTGGCCTCATGATAACTCGCCATTCTCTTCGTAACAGCGCATGCATATGCAAGACGAAAGATGGGCCGTCCTCCGATGCACGGCTCTTCGAGCCAACTACGAGCTTGTCTCAATTGTCAGAAGCGCAAGAGCCGATGTCAACCTAGTGTCAACGGCCCCGGACCATGTTCCTATTGCGCCCGCGCGGGCAAGGACTGTAGTTTTGTGAACCCACCTGACAGGACACGACTTACGCGGAAGAATCTCGATGCAATAGAACAGCGCTGTACTAAGCTCGAGGCTCTCATCCGGTCATTACACCCGGGTATGGATATCGATGTCGCTCTTGCTGACCTAGAAGCTGGTCAAGAAGTTATCAGACCATCAGAGCAAGAGTCGGACGATGATTCGCCTGAGCAAGAGGAGCCAGCACACGAGTACGAATGGAGTGAACCATCACTTCCACCAGACTTTAACTGTCAGAACGATGAAGCTGGAGGTATGGACGGTATGGCTACACTGAACAGCCTTGATGCCGGATATCTAGGTATATCGTCCCATCATCCATTTGATCATCCTGCAAAAGGGTTCAGAATCTGACCCTCACCAGGCAGTAGTTCCGGTGCCAACTTACTCCAAGAAATCGCATCGATGCTCCCCAAGCTCGCGGCGTCAAATTCCCCTGCCACAAGTCACGGGAAATCTCCCAGCCAGACGCATAAATCGAAGGCGTCACTTGATCCGCCAAATCTTGCAAATGAATCATTGACAAGCTATCTCATCGACGCGTACTTCTTATTCTATAACGTCTCGTATCCGATTCTTCACGAGCCATCATTCCGTCAGAAGCTTGCTGCTCGGGGCATGCGGCGTGCCAAGTCATCATGGAACATCATCTACTACCTGGTCTTGGCCATTGGCCATTGGATATCGACTTCGGATAGGCACCACGCAGTATCTAGGTTCTATGCTGCGGCGAGAAACTCCCTGTCCATCCACATGTTGGAGTCAGGGTCGCTAGAGACCGTTCAAGCACTTCTACTGATGGGCAACTACCTGCAGAAGATGGACAAGCCAAACACAGGTTACCAGTTCATTGGCATCGCATACAAAATGGCACTTGGTCTTGGGATGCATCGGGAAACACCGAACTTGGAAGACAGCATTGGGCTTGAAAGGCGGCGGCAGTTGTTCTGGGTTCTTTACTGCTTCGATAGCGGGTTCAACATCACAACTGGGAGGCCACCCTATGCGCAAGAAGGCATTATTGATACCGCAATACCAAGAAATATTGAAGATAAGGTAACTGAAATTCATCTGTTTCCTCTAAAATGACACGTTAAGCATGATATACTAACAACAACAGGATCTTGAGCCCACCACGTCAGTCCCTCCTGAAGTCAGCACGCCAACGCCACTGTCCGCCATCATCGCACAAGCAGAACTAGCCAAACACGCAAATTCCTTATATCTCGACTATCTTACAGCGAAAACAGCAAACACGAAAGTCGAGTACCAAGTCGCCGAGACCATAGAACAAACCCTGGCTGATTGGCGGCAGCGGCTCCCACAATACTTTACTTCTGGAGACGTCCCAATATGGTTCACTGGTCCGCGAGCTGTTGTTTTGTGGAAGGAGCAGAACCTGCGAATCATCCTTTGGCGTGGAAGCAAGCGGAGTCATCCATATCTCCCCAGCAAGACTAATGCCGAGACGCGCTGTCTTGATGCTGCCATGCAAAGCATAAACGACATAACTACTTTCTGCGCTGCAAATGAGGGTATCCTGCATCTGGGCATTGTCTGGTATGCCACATACTTTCTATTTCAAGCTGCCCTTGTTCTTGAAGCGAGCTACCTTGAGCGCGAGGCCCGTGACAAGCTCGATAACGAGTCGGGGGGCTGGCGAATAATGGTCCATAAAGCGCAGAGTTGTCTGGTGACTTTCTCAAGCAGAAGTAGATCTGCCAAGCGGTGCTTGGAGGTGCTGGAACTCATAAACAGAGGGGCAGAAACGGCAGCGAACACTCGGAGAACTGTTCTCACTGTGCCCGAGCTTGTCAAGGAAGCCCCAATTGTACTCCAAACCTCAGTAGGCCATACTGAGGCATCGCAAATACCCGTAGATCTACAGACTCTCGGTGAAGGGGATCTGTCGATGGGCGCCTGGACACTGAACGACGATGGATCAGATCCTACGATGAGGATGATTCTGGATAATACTCCATGGGGTTACCTCGATAATACACCTATGGATACCCTGTTCAGCGATTGGTTTCCCCAAGATACTTTTGAAGGATGACAAGTTGGGAATTTCTATACAGTATTTAGGCATTCCTGAGCACTAAGGAAGTACATAACCACCGTCAATGATAATATCTGATCCAGTGGTATAAGTGGAAGCGTCACTGGCCAAATAAAGATACAAGCCCTTGATTTCCTTGACATGTCCCTGTCTGCCGAGTACCGACATACGATAAGCTTCGTTAAGTGCCAGTGGGCCAGCTCCCATCTTGGTATCGAAGAAACCGGGCGAGACAATGTTGACACGGGCGAACTCTCTCCACTCGCGAGCTAACGACTTGCCGAAATGCGTCACAAAGGCTTTAGTGCCGTTGTAGATAGGTTGATCGACAGGGACGTTGACGATGTGTGCGCTCATACTAGAGGTGATGATGAGAACACCGCTGCCTTGGCGCTTGAAGACTTCACCCACGTATTTGGAGCAATATACAACGCCATTGACTGTGAAGGGTTAAATGGGTATTCGGTGGGGGGGCGGGATGGAATTGACGTACCATTCACGGACATTTGCTTGTCGAATTCGGGAAGAGCCTGTTCCAGGATTGGCTTGCTAATAGCCATTCCCGCATTGGCAACGAAGACGTCTATCCTGCCAAAGTCCTGGACGACTTGCTCTACCGCTCTTTGCACAGAGTCAGCGTCGGATACTGCCGTCATGTTAGCCTCGTTTCATTACACTACTTCAGCATGTTGCGAGAGACACACCGTCGACTTTGTGAGCAGCAGTTTTGATATTGTGTTTCGTCCCAAGATCCTGGGACTTCTGGATAGCTACATCGTTCCTATAAGAAATGTCAGTCATTGTGCAGAAATCTTCTTAGGCATGGTACGACTTACGAGTTGTACCATAACACGACATGGGCGTTGGCCTCGGCCATTCCCTCCGCAACAGCATATCCAATACCGTCAGCGCCACCAGTCACGACAACCACCTTGCCAGTCATCTTGAACTGCTCCAAGACATTGGCAGGGGTGTCGGGAAAGGGTCTAGGGAAGCCATCCCGTAGGACGGTACAGTCGGATTCGTTCATAGACATCTTAGTGGCGATCTTTTAATTTAGTGTAGAACAAGTATTGGTTACGTGCTCAGCAATGGTGAGAATATTTATAGGCTTATTGGCGATTTGTTGATCTACATCACTGTCGGGATTCTGTCGCCCGATACGAGCACAATAGCACGACTGACTCGCTCTCGTGGCTGGCTTGAGCGGGGTCACGGCTCACTGTGACCGACACCACTGCGAGGCCAGCAAATGCCGTGATTGGGTGTTTTAGTTCCGTGGGGCTTGCCGCTCAGTGACCACTGACCAAACATTTTCTTTTAGAATCTAGAACTTCCCATGTCGGAGTTTGCTCTCCCTTCATGGCCATCTGTGTCGTCAGAGAGTCGAAGTCCGGGGCGAAACAAACGACATGTTGAGGACCGATACTTTGTGATATGGTTGAATTGAATCTGAGAAACGTCTGTAGGTGCTAGGACTATGATAATCATCGGCATGACGGTATTTGACAATGCTTCAAGCAACAAGGTAACGAAGCATAGTAGAAAGTGAACGCATTGTGCCTGAACGGAGACGACCTAGACCTGTCATCTTCATCTTCATCGGAGTATCCCTTTTAGATGAAAGGCTTACAGTCGGCCATCCTCTCGCCCACCGCTGGCGATTTCGTTTCGATAGAACTTGAGCCTTGGTCCTAGCTCTCCCCGCACTTGAATGCCAATGAGTTAGTTGTAAGTGTGAAACTGAAGTTGGTGCTATGCCTTGAACCTCTCGATATTGATCCCACTAGCTTGGGACCTAATCTCGAATGGGGCATTCCCCGCGGGGAAGATCTGGAGTCTGGCACTCCCCCGGAGTTCAGTCGACCGTGGGACTATAAATGGCCAGTCCTCTGCTTGAGATGTTACGGCAACTATTCAATTGACTGGCTTCTCTTATACTGGTTTATCTATTCCATCAGAACAACATAAATCTTTATACTGTCTCCAATTGTCCAGACCACCATTGCAGCAACATGACTTCCAAAGACTCGGAGAAACCAACTGTGGTCCACGATCCAGAACCGGTCGACCTCTTCACCAAAGAGTCACTGGGCATGGATAACCAAGTCTACGAGACCAAATTTGCATGTACGTTCCCACCAACCGCAATATCTTTGTGGCCACTGATCAGAAGTCTATCAGCCCTTGGACGATGGGCCGTTGTCAAGACCTTTTGGAAAGCTCTCCTTTTCTGCATGATCTTGAACTGGGCAGCCTTGAATGACGGCGTAAGCGTATTTCTCCGCTGCTTCTCTCTCTCTGCTAACAATCCTGTGCAGTTCCAGCAACAGATTCCTGGTAACGTCATCCCGATGCAAGCCTTCATCAACACCATGGCCGACACCACGATCAACAGCAAGCCAGCCGTCAGCGCTCGAGTTGTCTCCTACTGGCAGGGTTTCGCGGAGATGTCCAAGACCGTTGGCATGTTCACAGGTGGTTACTTTGCTGATAGGTTGGGTAGAAAGTAGGTCTTTCTACTCGACTGGTTCTGTCAATATGCTGACTCGTCTTTTCAGGAAGGCTCTTTGCGGTGCGATCGTTATACTTCTTGGGGGCTCTATTGCCGAGATCACAGCATCTGGATGGAAGAGTTGGCTCGGAGCTGCCGTTCTCGTTCGGCTCGGCGTTGGACTTGCACAGTCAATCCTCATTACATATGTCTCAGAGCTCACGCCTTTCCAGATTCGAGGTCTGATGATTGGTGCTTATCAGCTCTGCCTTGGTATCGGACAGCTCATCAGCGCGATTGCTACACAGCTCATTACTATCCACCAACCAACTAAGTGGAGACCTCTGATTGCCACTGAATTCATCTTCACCGGAGTATGTATCTCTATCGAGGACCCTGCGAACGTGGGCATGTAACTAATCACTTCCAGCTTCTCATCTTAATGGTTTGGCTAGTTCCCGAGTCTCATATCTACTACGCTCGAAAGGGAGAGGACGATAAGGCTAAGAAATCTATGCTAACACTCTACGGTAATATTGACGGCTACGATGTGGTAAGTGCTTCATCATAGACATACATAGCTACTAGCATTGACATTGTCTCCTCCAGGAACACGAGTATCGTGTTATCCAGCATGGTATCGATGCTGAGAGGAAGCTTCACCTCGAGTCCAAGTCCTCGTCCTTCTTTGAGATCTTCGACAAGCATAACTGGCGCAGGACATTGGCTGGATGCATGGGTATTTGCAGTCAATGGGCTGCTGGAGCACCAATTGTGTTCTCCTACTCGACAGTAAGCATCTTCTGCGATCGTCTATATTTTACAGGTCTGACATGTGCCAGTACTTCTTCGCTGTTGCCGGTCTGAAGGATCCCTTTCTCGTCACCATCATTACGTGAGTACAAGAGGACCGACTCCGCAACTCCACCACCTCAACTAACTCCACTAGATTCGTACTACTCATTGTCGCCATCGTATCATCCCTCATCGCATGCGAGTTCATAGGTCGTAGACCTCTCCTTGTTGGGCGAGTACAGATCAGAAATCAGATGAAACCTTCGCTGACCGACTATCTAGTGGATGTTTCGCCATGATGCTTTTCAACGTCGGCCTCGGGACTACTGGGTTCTTCAAGAACCCGGCCTCCGATAAGGCGGCCCTGGGCTGTCTTCTCCTCTGGGTTATTGCTTACGGCTGCTCAGCTGGACCGATCGGTTTTGTTGCAGCTGGTGAGACCTCTACACCACGTCTCAGAGCCCAAACGACCTCTTTCAATTTGGGCTGTTATGGCCTTGGATTGCAAGTTACCTTGTATATTGCATGTGAAGTGGGCTAACCCATCGTCTTCAGTGTTGTCTTCCAATGGACTGTGTCTTATATGATCAGTCCAGATGCTGGTAACCTTGGAGTCAAGGCTGTGTTTGTCTGGGCTGGATTGTTGGTACCCACGACTGTTCTTCTTTGGCTCTTCTACCCCGAGGTCAGTGCTATCCAAATGGCTACCAAGAGACTTCTGTTAACATTATTAGACCTATGGTCGAAGTTACTGGGAGCTCGATGAGCTTTATGCCCGAAATATCCCTGCTTGGCGATTCAAGAATACTCCAACTTTGGTTGACGAGAGTGGTGGCAAGAACCGAGCTCTTATGTCTGGTCGAAATGACCATTGAATGAACCGGAATACCATGACTTGACTTATACATGGATAGTCATCGAGGTAAAGTGAATGGCCTTCGTCAAACTTGGCTCAGTATCTGAGCTGAGCTGTGTTATCGGTTCTATCTCTTGTACCAATGAACCAGGTCGATGGTTCCTTTAGTCTCCGCTATTGCCTTCAATGTACATATAAGTATTTCAGTCAGAAACCCTCCATTTCATGCAACCTGACAACATTCACTTGAGAAGCAAGAGTGAAGAAGAAGACTGGGATTCGACTGTATTGAAGGTCCTGCCCAGTTCAAACCTCAAAGCCGCTTACTGACGCATGAAAAAGCCAGCCCATCGCCAAATATGGAGGACCTCAGACCCAGTGAGTAGTAGCGCCATAGTTGCCTCCATCAGCAGGGCGAAGAAAGTCACTTCGAGTGATCTTGCCATTCGCCTATCGACGTCCTATGACAAGGCTAGTAGAAGTAGCCTTGAAGTCCGCGTCCTGCCAAGATCCACCCTTCTCCCTGTTGTTAACCTTGCCCTTTACCGAATTGAGTGTGTTCTGCTTGCTCAGGCTACTGGAACCAGCATTGTTGGCAGCAAGGTTGTTCTCCTAGGTAGCCTTGGATGAGCGCTGGTTGAAACCTTCCTCATGGTTCTTCCAGGCAGTGTTGTGGATGAGCATCATGTCACCGGGCATGTTGTTGCCGCTGAAGCCACGGCGATTACGGAAGGAGAAGTTATTGCGAGCGACATGGTTGGCATTGGCTCGGTTGGCTGGTGATCCACCGCCCAGCTTGATACTGATGTCATCTCCCTTGTAAGGGTTGAAGTTCCAACGGTTCACGCCGGTATCGAAGATGATGTTGCCAAGGATGGTGACAGAAGATTTGAACTCGTACAGATCGATACCGTCATCAGAGTTCTCGTAGCTGTGAATGCCACGGATGCTGTTGTCAACGCCAGAGCCCTACCGTCAGCATTCTGGCCATTGTTGCGTGGGTCAACGTTGTTGTAGGTTTCAAGATAGACGACCTCGTTGTTCGAGATGCTGTTCTGCAATGCGGAAACCAGTCTCGTAGTTGCTGTGGGTAGTCAAGCGCTCGAAGTAGTTGTTGTGCGAGTCTTCACGTAAACACCATAAGAGCCCTTGGTGAGAGTGATTTGAATCAATCTCCAGTACTCTGCCTTCTCTACATGAAAGATACCGTGATATTTGCCAGCGAAACTGGTGTCAAGTGCAGCCGGAGTATCAGGCATCTTGTCACCGTTAATGATGATGTCTTCATTGTTGTAAGATCTGATAGTATAGAACTTGCTGGAGGAGCCTTTTTTGGTAAAGTGGATGTTCTTAAAAGGGCAGGAGGTACCCTTTTGGAGATAGATAGTATCTCCTGCACTAGCAGCATTAACTGTAGCCTATATGTCGGCAAGAGGAGAGCTACTAGAGCCGGAATCACTGCTTGATCTATTGAGAGCGACGAAGATGTCTTTGGCAGGGACTGCGCAGTACGGCGGGTATGTACGTGAAGAGAAGCATGATAAAAGATTGTAAACGGAATCGATTCAATGAAAGAGTGACGAAGAATATCTTGGTTCAAGCTCACATTTGGTTTTATTAGGCTTCATCTTTCCTTTTGTAGCTCAGTCTATCCATGATCTCACCTGTCCTTTCAAAGGCTCGGGCTTCCAGCGATGTCACTATCACTATATGCACGGCAATTGGCGCCGAGGCGCTCTTGGCTCTGTGAGTTGCTACAGAAGACTACGAGTAAGAGCTCAAGCCCAAACCAAGATGCAGGAAGCTTAAACATTCCACAAACGACGGAAATTTCCATTACAAATCTCCAGTCACTATATCAAGGCCCAAGCCAAGTATCTTACTCTACAATCGAACATAATTCCTATATCGGTTGTTGCGGAGCCTGTTGTCGCGAGTTTTGATTGAAGCCAAGATATTCAAGAACCGATCGGGCCGTGTCAGTCTGTCGAGACCCTCGGCTAGTTTGAAACCACGAGTAAAGACCTTGGCAACTCTTGAATGTGGCTTTGATTGATGATATCAACTCCCACTCTAATCAAGGCAAGTCGTGATCGAGTTATCCATTACTAAAAGTTGATTGTCTCATGTTCAATATATAACGACTATCAATCTCACGAATGACAACTTAAGCAGTAAGATGATTTAAGCTTGTCTTAGATTCCTGCTACAAGGTTCTATTATAATTTTCTATAATAAAGTACCATTTCGATCTAGCTGTATGTTCCATTATTCCAATATCATCCTGTTCCCATCACAAGAGCTCCTCATCAAATCACCCATCTCTATTGCACTTCCCGGGTCGAGCGTAACTTTCTGTCTTTGTGGCTGAGTAGGTGTAAACCTGTTCCAGCCCCAGAGTGCCATAGTCCCTGGAGCCGTAGGGGTGCGATGATGAAATCTGCTGGCCGTTCACATCGTTCACGCCGAACCAAGCAAGCTCCTTATCCCTCACGACGGTGATAACAGCAAAAGCAGGAGCAGGCTCGGTAACATAGTCCCAGGGGATATTCAAGCTAGATCTGTCAGTGCAAGGTTCGTTGGCCCAGCTTTCTGTAGCAGCATTGGAGCCAGGCATACGAATGATAGTGAATCTCTCAGTCTTACAATCGACTTCAACTATGAAGTTATAGTCGCATCCATCATCGTCTTCTCCGCAATAACGCATGAGATTCTGGATGGCCCAATTCTCGCCGACAATAGGCATGGGGTCAGGGTATATACTAGGCACTGGTCGAGCGCCGTTGGTCGGGACGGGAAGGGGAGGATGAGTTGCGGCTGAAGTCGCAGTCTAGGTGATATGAGCTGAAACACAAAGTTCTGGGTGAGCTGGGTTGCATCCACCAGGGACAATAGAAACTGTGATGAAGGTCGAGGGAAGTCCCATATGATAAGGCGGGGGGCATGATCCAGTATGAGCAGGATTGCAACCTCCAGGAATACCAGGAATAGGAGTGAGAGTCTCAACAGGAACCGTATCTTTCTTACTGGCAGATGTAATGCCTGTCTTCGTGGGCTGCGCGAGAGGTGCCGTGACAGAAGAACAATCCTCGAGAATACGTGCACTGTCTTCGCCAACACAAGTTGCCAGGGTGCAAGAGCATGCTACTTCTGCTGTCCCATATGCGATACAAGCGTTGTAAGCCTTCTCAAATTCATCGTAGGGTGTAAGAGGAAGGGCCAACGCAGCTGATACAAGAGTCAAGACTGAGACGAACTTGTTCATGACTGGGAAAGAGAGGTGGCTGACGTTGAACACTGGGTAATGAGGTGTGACATAGCCCAAAGTTGGAGCCAGAAAGGGCTTTCTGTCAAAACCCTCCAGTCTTCAAATGGTTTACCAATGCTGAGACGGCAGACTCATGGGTTTGACATCAAAATCGCACCACAGAAGGGCCAGCCACTATCATTATGACCGTTTACCTCTTTTACAGCTGAGCCGAGCCACCCATCATTTTCCCGGTCAACTACTCAACCAACCTCCGATCTACACAATGGCTCCGCTAACACGAGAGGTTCATTGAGGGACTAGAACGAATGGAGCAAAGACGTTAGTCTTACTGGCAAGCGAGAAAAGTCTACTTGAAGCTCGACGAATCACGTTGGCGAGCCGTGCACAGAGCAAGTTGTTGAAAGGGACGACGGAAACCTTATATCAATGTTTGCCAACTTCTGGAATGTGACTGATAAAATAAATAATACGATCTTATTATTATATGGTATTGTTTACATGCTTTTTATGTATTGCTGTCCATTTCCTTAATTAAAGGCTTGTAGCTATAAGGCAAACCAGAGACTTGGTTTTTGTCTTTGGTCCTTATTTCCTTTATCATCGATGACTGACCTTTCCCTGGCAAACCATTTAGTGCGAAAAATTGCTAACTGATTGCCGCCTTTCTCTGATACCTCTCTATTTTTATTGCTTTTGCAACTGCAGTGTATTTGTATCATACAGACTATTGCTTAGAGGTCGGCCGAGGATTTCTACCTGTTCCGGCTTGATAGACGCTGTTGCGCCGGTTCGATTCCAAACATACTGCTAAAACACATTCTAGTAAAATTGAAAACATTTTGCTGATCGTCTTTGTAGTGAGCTACCACGTAGCTTGCATTGTTGGGACGTTGGAAGCCATAACTAACGGTGCCATTATATGGACCGTCAACAACATCATGATGCTCGATCTTGTCAAATTTGCCGCGCAAGCATGCCAACAGATCGGCCTATATACCTAGACCGCTTGTGAACTTTCCACAGGGAGTCTTGCGGGTCTCAATGCATGCGATGACAATCACGGCAATTCCAAAGCCCAACAGGACACCGGTGTAGAATTTGTACCAGGTTGACGATATGCAAGGCAAGACAGTAGACCTAGCTCCCTTGATGCTCATGTACCAAGCTGTTATCAAGGCAGTCATTCCGATCACGCCTAGGTAGAAGACAATCACCACGAAAGTCGTCGTAGTGTAGAAAGTGTCTCCGTGCCGGACCATGAACGACAAGGCCAAGCCCAGGAGAGCGAGGAGCACTAGAGCATACATGCATCGAAATGTAAATAACACCTAGTCTGTGATGTTAATCAAGCTCCTAACGAGGCGTAAATCCGGACCCTATATACTTTCAGCTTCCTATAAATCTCAATAAGATTATATATTATAATACAATCTGATAAGTTAAATAAAAACAATATTGAAGACGTCCACTACCATCCATGCCTGAAAATCAGCTCCATCACCCTTAACTCTTTCCTCCCAACAACCATCCATTTATCACCATCCCTCATTTGTTGGCCTCTTCCCATTGCATACCGTTTATAGTAGTCTGTATGGCTACAATCTTGCAGCTCACACGTTCCACCAGCCCAGTCCGCAGGAGGCATTTTCTCATCATACATAAACAAAGTCATCTCTTCTAGCTCGGGAAACATATGTTTGACTATCATCCTGATCGTGTCACCAGCTCCTTGATGGTACGTCCAGCTGGCGCTGACAGCAAAATTTTGCAACCCTTTTCCCTCCGGATCACCAACTCGCAAGCCAGTTAGCAGTCGTGAGATTCTGCTGTAATCAAGATCACCCAGTACAACGATGGTATCGATGGCGGGGTTAATGTACAACACGCGATTTGGGTCGTTTATGTCATCGCCAGCATGCTCATATGGCGCAACCGTTGCAATGGGAAGTTTAACGCGATAATAGTCCATTGCGACAGATCTCGCTTCAAGATTTACTGACAGTAAGGCAGGGTTATAACACCGACTTTGCCATTTTGGTACACCTCCGTGCTGGAAGTTATCGGCGTAATGTGATCTGCGGGCGTGGAGTTCGACGCAGCGGGGAAGAAAAGAGTAGCGCCAGATTCTTAGCCGTAGTTCTAATGGTAAATTGGAGAAGTTGTAAAAGGAGAAAGGAAGTACAGTTACTAGAGGCACTGTCTCTAGTGTTGATTGTAATTCACTGCTGGTCATAGTTGGCGGTTTTAAGAAATGGGATAAATTAAAAGAGGGAAGAATAAAATAACGCCTTAATTACTGAACCCCTCTTGTGTAGTGTAATTCCCCTATTAAGGCTGTAATTGTAGGCTTCTAATTGGCCGATTAAGCGAGGTATTAATATTAATATTATAATATTATAAT